>JANUSC010000334.1:0-246625 GCA_025200525.1 Camellia lanceoleosa | reverse complement strand
GAGGCAATTAAAGCTATTTTAAGCAAACATTAGGAGTTATTTGTAATTTTTCCTTTTTAGATATGTTATTTTTCTTTTTTCATCATTTTATATATGAAAGAGGTATTTTTTATTTTTACACAATAAGAAAAATTACAATTAAAAAAAAAAAAAAAGCCAAAAAGGTTTGACAATAAATCCTAAGTTTTAATTTTATAATTTTTTAAATCATAATCACTTTTAATTTATTTTCCAATCTAGAATTAAAATAAAATTAGCAAAAAATAATATTTTAACACTATTAAAACTCAATGAAAAGATTATATTTTAAACATGTTTCGATTTACACTTATTTTGAGTTTGCAATGATTAAATATTTTCCTGTCAATTTTAAAAATAAATAAATAGTTTAGATTAAAAATAAATCAAAATTTTATAATTTAATTTTATTAAAATTAAAAACTCATAGATTGATATTTTGTTACAAGGATCAAACCCTAAAACTTCCCTTTTTAAATATTTACATATTAAGTGATATAAAATGATGACAAAAAAAATCAATAATATCTACTTATTGTCCCATTCGTTTTTTTTCAAATTTAAGAGTTTCAAAACGTTAAGAAGCACTTTTCCAAATAAAATAAATAAAAAAAATCAGAAAATCAATACAACATATCTCAATTACAAAGAAGACCACCACAATAAATCACTAATTACACATAAATGGACTCATTTTACCAAGAGAACAAACTCATACACAGACCAGAAAAAGAATCTTGAATTCTTAACCTTCTCATAAAAAGTGTAAATTTTTTTGCAACTGGAAACATAATTTTTTTCCAATTTTTTCAAGGAAAAGTGCAGCTTGCATTCTTTTTATTTTTATTTTTATTTTTATTTTTTATTTTTTTCCTTGAAAAAAGTAAAAAATAAAATACTCCCATATTATCCAAGAAAGTTACATACATATTTTCAGTGTTCACTAAATCACAAAATTTGGGATTTGCAGTTATCAAAAAATAAATAAAAATTAAAGTCGTAATCCTTTTTCAAAATTATACTTTATAATTGACTAAGAATTTATTTAAAATTGAGAACAAAAAACAATTTCATAAAAGATAAGACAACCCATAGAAATCGGAATTCCAACCAAATAAATATTGCAACATATGGAGGTATTCTGTATTATTACAGCAAGAATCTCATGACACACCTAAGCGTCGTATGCTTTTAGCAGCAGCATTGAAAATAAATTGTGAAGTTTTAGAAAAGTGCTAAAAACAAATAATATTCTATTTCTCATTAGCAATAATAGTTACCAAAAATAACTTTGAATGTTAAAAACGCACCAAAGTTCACAGTAACATCAAACAAGGCAGAGGTTGCATAGGCATTGTTTTGGGCGTCACATAACATCTAATTTTGCAATTTGATACCATGTAACGAGAAGGAACTCACACATATCCTGTGAATAATTACAAATTTGATGCTTATGTTTGTGCTTTTTTTTTTTTTCAAAAAACAGAAACACTCTGCCAGGCCTAAAGTAAAAATAAATCAATACAAAAACAGTTTTACGGGAGTTCTCCTGAAGACAAGTTAAATTGTAAAACTGCTGGTTTGTCTTGTCTCCTAAGTCAAGAAATTCTACTGTTATATTTCTATGAAGATCTAAAAATTCACATCAATTATCTTTCTATAACTTAACCCGACCTGGCCTGATTGTTTAACAACTATTTATCTATTTCAAAGTTCGATATCAAAGCAATTTTAGAGGTCTTTCATTTTTTTGAAATACCGGCCCAATGGCATGCTAGAATTCCTTCTAACCAAACACATCAGACCAAACCAAAAATTTTCCATTATTGGACACCCAAAGGAACCAATAAACAATTAGAATTGATGAGCTAGTTCCTGAAGTTTACTTTCAGGAAAACTACATGCTTTTTCTAAAGGATTTAATGTAGGCAACAATATCAATCTCCCCATAAGGTATCATACAGCTTCCCAGTAAGTTCAGTATGCTAAAATAGTTGTGCACTAGACAAATTTTATATCTCCTCAAATATTCCTAATGGACCTTTCATCATTTACAAAAAGAACATATGAGAAAAAACTCTAATAAGTCCTGAACAGACAAATATTTTACGATACCAAGTTAAAGAATTCTCTGAAAAACAAAGAGAGAGTTTCAAGGTAAGTCATTATATGGGAGTAAATGCATTCATCAGTATTGTGTTTATATGAAAACATCCAGAATTCATCTTTGAGATCATTGATTGGCTTATCAAACAACTTTCCTCCATATAAATTCATTGGAAAAGTACATGAGGAGAGATGTACCTTTTGCACGATAAGTAAACTCATTCTATAAACATATACATGAAAAGCAGTGAGAAATAATATGTAAAGAAAGCAAGGATAATATAACACCTAAACTATACCTACAAAGAAGACAGCATGGCAAAGAGAAAATATCAACAGCTAAGTTCATCAAACCTTCATTGAAAGAAGGGCTCTCTTTGTTTAATGTATAACTAGTAAGCAAAAAGGACATTAGCTATCTGATTTGTCAAAAACACTCCACTGTGTATCATCAAACCCTTAAGACTGCACTTTATTGACTGGTGCTTCAAAGACACAGACTAGGGATTACTAATCTATTCAGAGAAGAGATAGTCAGATTATGCAGCTTACTAGTACTACTACCAATACTTACGTGTCTATAGCCCAAAACCTAGATTCCAGTCTAATTCAAGTAGGGACTCCAACAGGCTACCAGTTATATATAGAAGCTGCAAAAAGAAAATTCCTCTTCAAGGCTATTTGAGTGTGCTCTCATCTTTCTTCTTCCTCATTTATAACTTCAGGCAAAACAGGATCAGTGTTTACCGCGCCCTTGCAAGTCCCCATTTGATCCATCGAGCAAAACAAGGCTCTCTGCACACATAGGGACTGGCATAAAATGAGCCTTTGACACCACACAATACATGTTTCTCAATGCGCTTGCTCTCAGGCTGATCTGAAACCATATCTCCACCTCTAGTCCCCATAAGCAATTAGCCACTCTCCCTAAAACCAAACACCAACGTTAAACCTCCCGAAAGTCAACATTATATTGCTTAGTCCACGACTCCACAACACCATAGTCTTTCATCACCCATATGGAAACACATTGACGGTTTGCACTATTATCAATAAAACTCACCGCGATCATAGTCCCAACTAAATGAACTCCCAATTGCAACAGGAAAGTAGTAGCCACTGTTTCGGGAGCTCAATCTCGTGGAACAATTCATCACCAAAACCAAATGACAAAATCACATTATAGAATTTACCGTCCCCAACTCGCTTATAGCAATCAATGTGCCAAAACCATTCAGAAAAAACATGTTGCCAGAAATACTCAATCATATTATATGAAGGAACACCACAAGTTAGGGCTTTCCAAGAACCGTTTTTAAGCGCGTAAACCTCAACTAGGAAGAGAATTGCATTTTAAGCCTCTCAAAGTGAGAAATTCTAACTACCTTATAGTCATTGGTTAGCAAATCCAAGCCAAACCTAGAACAGACATGTAAGGACTATAGGAATCGAGAGAAAGACTAGGTTTTGGAAGGGCCAAATACCTTCGAATCATGGGGTTCCAAAGGATTATATTTTGTTTGTCACCAAACAGATCGTCGGAGGAACAAACCAAGCCATTACAAGTACCAACAACCCTGAAATAGAAGAGGGTTTTGAATGGGAAGTGAATTGGGCGTATTGGTTGAAGGTTTTGTTGTCGAAACACAATGAGTAGTGTTCTTGTTTGACATTGAGACAAGTGAATCTGACTAGGAGCAAGTGAGTGTGAGTGTTGTTGGTGGACTTGTTGAGGTGGGTGTTGATAAAACTAGGGCTGTTGATGAGATCGCCATTGTTTCGACACACAAGTGAATCGAAGCAGAGATTTTACAGGTAATCTGGAAAGAATTTCGATCAATACCTCTTCGGGAAAAGTAGTCCGACATTGTTGAGGCTATCAGAATGGAGGCTTTTCCCACTAGCCTACCTAAGTTATCTCCCAAATTAAACTTAGGCCAAGTTTAGCATACACAAAATAATTTATTTTTATCTTTTATTTTTTCATCATATTATTTTTTATTTTTTATACATTTTTTAAGTAAAAGCATAAAAAGTACACTTATTTAGGTCATTCAAAGCAATCGTAGTGTGGCCAAATTGAGCAGAATAATTTGAAGCACGCTTTCAACATGTTTTGAATTAAAGGCGCACAAAATGAATAAAATCATAAAAGCGTGGTTATAAAACATGCTTTTAATTAAGAAAACGCGATTTATATTAGTATTTTCATTTTTAATTGAAAGTGCGATTTGGAAACACGCTTTCAGCGTGATTTGTAATCACGCTTTTAAAAAAATTTGTTTATAAAAAGCGTGGTTCGTAACACGCTTTTATGAGCCATATAAAATGGCCCATTGAAATTAGTTTGTCTAGCATCTCAAATTAGTAAAAAACTATTTATTATTATTATGATCGATTTCTCTTCAATCCACATTTTATAATTTACTCAGTCATCTTCCAGATCTCTATATATAAATTATTCATATAAAATATCGTATTGATAAACAATCTTAACTACCAAATTTTATTATTTTAATATTTAAAAATAAATTATCTAATTTTGATATTATGTTTCTCATCCATTATTTTAAGAAAAAATGATAAAATTATATATCGATTATTAGATCAATTTGATATTTACATAAATAATTTACACATAATTTTTTAAAAAATAAGCGGCATGAATTGTCTCTGAGTAGTGATTAAAAGCTCTAAAATTACAATTTTGATTTAAGCTATAATGATGTGGCATAAAAAATAAAAAAGAAAAACCACAAACAAGCAAGCATAAACATCATATCAAATATTATTAGACTAAGATTTTATCATTGAATTAATGATCACCACTTATGACTTTAAAAATATAAAAGTAAAAGAATATGAAAAAAATATAAATTAAATATTTGCTTAATTTACCTTATTATTTTGTTTTTTAAATTTTTATTTAAATTTATTATTCAAATATAATTTTAAAAAGTTAGATGATGGACAAAATAAAACAACAAATTAAAAATTAAAAAGAAGAAGAAAATAATGGTCTAGAGACACGCACCTTCTACGAGAGAGAATATTTTACTTGTGAGTTTAGGAGATTTTCTCAGAGACTTTTCCCAAACTAAGCCCCTATACTAATTTATTTCCCAAAATAAAAGCCTTGGCTTTTGCAGCACTTTCTTAAATTAAATATTTTGTTGTTCCTTAAATTTTTGTTGCCAAGAAATATTTAAATAAAACTCAAGCACAACTATATACAAAGTATCTAATTTTGCTAATTACTACCTACGAATAGGAAAACAAAATAAAGGTATGGTACTTCCTCACTTATAACATTTTGGAACAAGCAGTAGCTAAGTTCAAACATAAATATCCTACAAAATAATTTGTGGAAACATTCAACATAACAATTACATAAAATAAAGCGGCAGTTGATACACAATACTTACTTGATTACATAGACAAATATTAGACAAACCTTTCCTGACTCATTGTCGAAAGAGTTATTTTAATAATACACAATAATACATAATTATGGATAACCTAATATATAATTTAGTAGAGCAGATAGGCGCTAATCCCTCAACTCAGAATCGGCAACCTCGAAGTCAGAACAATCCAGAGAAGCTCATGGTCGGAGAAGAAATATTAGGATCTCAGCCGAAGTAGCCTTACTTATTTGGTGTTGATGCGTTCTTCGCTTTGGCACCGACTTAAGTATAGATAGTTTCATATCGGCGGACTAACCTCTACGAGCGTATTTGAGAAATCTCGCGTCGAAGTCTTTCTATAGTCGTCCAGGCATTATCTCGGATCTTCCTTTTTTGGATTTCAGCGGAATGTGCCTTTTGGCACCTTGAGTCTATTTTTCCGTATAATCTTTCCATTTGCCGGCCTTACACTCATAACCATCGCGAAAGCTATGACCACTTTGCAGAAGTCTAGCGTCCTACTAAACCATATCATGTTTGATTATCGAGATGGATCCTCTGAAACCACATGGATCTCGATTCTGGAGTACTTGGGCATGACAAATGTAACTCAACTGACCTATCATGATAAGCACAAAAGGTATCTAATCAAAGCAAATGGTGTTTCAACTTTTAGCATCGCCACTTCCGCTTCTTGTTCACTCTTCCTGGCGTGAACTTCCTAGCCCTCTTCGAAGTTCCTACCCCTACTGAATCCCCTTCACTGCTTCCACTCTTTCCACAGTTGTGAACTCTCACCTCTGATTCCTACCGCTATGAATGTGTACTTTATTGATTTTTACTCAATAAATGAATGATAGTTTCAGAGAACTCGAGTGGAAAGTTTGTGTGTTTACCATCACCCTTCAGTTTTATATAGTTGTTTGTCAATACTATTGCCATGTGGTCGATAAATGTGATTAATAATTCAAATCTGAAATATGAGGAAAAAAACAAAGCATCTAAGTCGTCTTTGCACAAAGTCACATGCCATTAAAGCCCACATATTTATGCATAATAAACAATTAATGCTAAACACGCTCCACACTAATCAAGATCAATCGTCACTTTCAGGTGACTACTCACTTTTTCAAAAAAGTCCAATCATCCAGACGTTGTTTATCGTGGCCATGTGAACTTGTCCATTTCATTGAGTCCTTCAATTTATTACGCCTCATAAAGTCACTTTGATCAACGTGCATGATTGAGAAATGTTGGACGTATCATTGATGACTTTGTGAGACCACTCACTATATGAAAAAAAGCAAGAGGTCATACCATAGCTACTTTGTGCTCATGTGAAATTGACCAATTCATAATGGGATAAGGGTGTTAGAACAAATAACAAAACAATTAGACCTTTGTGTTTAAAAGCCACCTTATGCAGCTTGAAATATATTCATAAACCTTGAAGAGAAAATATTATAGAGTTGGAATGTATTGAAGATTAAGTTGTAGTAGAGTACTTATAGATGGGTTTTTCGATGTATAGAACTTGAAAGTATTACGGATAAAAGCTAGCCTAGTATGCGAACAAGAACAACACCGATTTAAATCAACACATAGTTAACTTGAAATTAAAGTAGTTAAATTTCTCCAATTAAATTAAATTAAATATGTAAGGTGAAAAGTGAAATTAAATGTCTAAGTGATTTGAACTTATTTAAAACCTTTATATGCCTGTGAATAGTTAATAAAAGTCGAAGTGACAACTCCTATAAAGTTGATGTATAGTTGTTCGAATCATAAAGGTTGACGTGACAACTCTTTTACAATAATTTTAAACATACAACTATCATGTGAACTTCATGAAGTGTCAGTACTTCATTGTCGGCATGTGAGTTTAGAGTTTATAAGACATGAATACTTGCGTCCATCTCCATTTTGAATTTGTACATGTTGCAACAGCTGTGTATATGTGGTATAAATATCGCATCATACCACAACAAAAGTTTTATAGATATATTGAGCGATATCATCATGAGATATACGGTGGTTGATCTATATTCAGCAATGGATCGCCATTGGGTTGCAGATGGATATGAATTTCAATACCCATTAAATTCAAATTTGCGTTACTCACATGTCGTCGATCACCATGAGAGCTCGAGTGGAATTTCAGATAACTCGAGCAAGCATTCTCATTGAACTTGTCATGAAGTTAATATTAAATTTCTCGGTTAGCCATGCGTGATGCCAATTGACACTTCACAGTTGTTGCAAAGGGCATTACATCGTATCCATGACGAAGTTAATCGCATGACCCAACGTTTGCAAAGGTCCGAACTAATGAAGACCGCAAATGAGCGTGCCGAAGATGGGTTAATGAATGATGCGCACCAAAGATTTCAATTCGAGCATGGATGCTATGTATGAATTTGACATTGAGATGTCGGATGATGATGATAATGAATGAAATTGTTTGGATGAATGACCAAACCATTTATCTTGGAATGGATTTGTAATGCTTATCCACGACTTATCAATGAAGGGAGAAATTTCAATAGTTTTTGAATAGTTCTTGTTATTCTACAAATAACAATTACCTTTGCTTTCTCTCCGTTATTATTATTTTGAAGAACGCTAATTGAACTAGGCTTTGATGATTTTATGCATTATTGAAGTGGAATATAATGATGATACTGAATGAACTTGGTTGCATGTATGACCAAACGTTTTCATTCATTGTAATGGCTTTGCAATGCTTATACATGACTTATCAATAAGAAGAGAAATTCAGAAGCGTAATCTTGACATGTGTACTTATAAATGTAGTGATTTCACAAACTTGACTTCATATAACAAATAGTTGAAATACATGCTTAACCTAGATGACCCACAACTGTGCCTTACACCCCACTAACAAAGCTACGACCCAAGATACATACATATATGAAAGATAAAGCTGATTGATTTGCCATTCATCATCTGACATGTAGTAGTCAGAGAGATATTTTTCATTGTTTAAGACATTATTTAGCTCAATCACTGCCAATTCTCTGTTGCTTGCTTCTGCCATTTCGGTGGCTAGCTGAAGGATGAAATGTCGACAACTCTGCATCAACATTTTGTTGTTCTCCTTCTAATTCTCGCTTAACCGCTTTTGCATAATCACTCACATTTTGTCTAGCCATGGTCAATGAATCGATTTATGAGGTATTGGTGCCCCAAAGTTACATAGATCATTAAACAATTCTTCTTGCTTCGTTATCCTGAATGCACATTCTGCTCGGATACCAGCATAATAATCCTTCAGACACGAGTACTTTTCGCTCTTATAGTCATAAGTAAATAGAGGTAGTAGCCACACTTTTGGATTTCTTTGATGGTGGGAACTTCCTGCACCACTTGATGACATTGTTCATTAAAAAAAACCTTAGGCGAAAAGAATAATAATTGTAGATATATTACTATTGTTATGACTTGAACAAACATCATACTTGGGGTAGCGCCATTTATAGACATGCAAAAAGATGACTTGGTGATTTATAATTGAGATGTTGAGGCAATGTGGAAGAAGTGAAACCCATGATATTATTTTTATCTTATTCATTTCATGCAATCCTGAGTAATATGTTGTCTGTGACTTTGTGTACCCATGATGCAATCACTTTGGCAGACTTAATCGCCATTCAATTCATTATAGTTGCTTTTCTGACACCCCTCATCCCACTATGACAAGCTCAACTAACATAGCTTGTTTTGGTGTTGTAGTGAGCAATCGCATCAGACATGCACTTGTAGACCAAAATTACAATTTCATAAAGTTAGAAACGATTGCAAAAAATGAATGGACGTGGTTGTCAGATAAAATAATAATTGCGGGTCGTCTTTTTCACAATGCAATCCCTTCATACATATTCGAGTAGTGAGTTGTCAAATTGATCAGTAATGCAGTGAGTTGTCACATCACCACAGTAAACTGTTTTTTGATGCTTCCTTTTTTAATACACTAAGTAGTCACTGAATCGACGATTTCCAAGACAAATTGGTGTTTGCAAAAATTATAAATTAAATCATAAATGAAAGAGGCTTTAATTTTCTTTGTTTTTAAAGCAATCGTTTCATAAACAACTATGAAACAAAGTGTAGGTAAATACACAACCTTCCAACTCACTTTGACCTATAAAACTATCGTTGATTTTTTCACCAAAACAATGTTCAAAACAAAGCAAAATAATACAAAACAAAATAGTTGCCTTTATGACGCCTGGCATCCCACTACAAAAGAAAACAATATAATGGCCACCTGATATGTAAAGAAGATTGGCACTACAGCCTATATTTTATCTTATTTTCACTTTAGGAAACTTCAGAGTCATCCTATTTTCTCCTTTTTGCTTTTTCTTCTTCTTTTTTTATTTGGTAAATTACACTTACATCCCTTGAGATTTTTGACAAATATAGAAATCTCTCATGTAATTTTAATAATTATAAAAATCTCTCCTACTTTAACTGACAATATCAAGATACTCTCATTTTTGTAATGTTGTCCACCCAACTAACCGAAGCTGCTAATGTCATCAAAAATTAATATTGAAATGCCCATAATACCCTTTAGTGTCTTGAAATGCCCATGAGCTAAGTCACATAAGATAAAACTGAAATTATTTTATCAGTCGCAGACAGCACTGTGAAACACATCCACAGTTAAGTAAGAAGATATGGAACATGTACCTCAGTCAAAAAATTATGTTGCTTGGGGTTCATCCAATACTGAGGGGAGTAAAGTTGAAATACAATCTCAAACCGGGCATGAGAATGAGTCACCCACTAATATTTGGAGTAGTAGTAAAAATAGTGAGCCCAATGGTGGCAAAAAGTGAGTTGTTGAAAAAATCAGATTTTCGGGAACGACACAACGTCAAAGGCAAATGGCTGAGGGTCCAGTAGAGGGGGTTGGGGTTATTTGACTGAAGAGGGCCACAGTAAATTTGAATTACAGTCGTAGACAGGATGGCAAAAAGATTCACCAATCGATTCCTAGAAGAAGTTGAGTAAGAATGATGTCCATAGTGACGATGGGAATGAAGGAATGGGGGGTTGGTAAGAAATAAAATTTGGGAGCTGGAGAAACTGTTTATTATTAAAGACAGAATACTGGCTTCATTCCAAATTACAGAGAAGCTCAATTCTTTTTCACAAATAAAAAATTTCTTCTTCATGATTGAACTTCCATTAATTAAGAACCTGTTCATAGTACCAGATGAACCTGTTTTGCAAGCTCGTAACCCAATTGACATGTGGATAGAAGAGATAATCAGATCAGGGCCTATGGTGTCCAAACCAAGTGGTTGGTCCAATTGGGGAGCTAATACAAAGAAGAAGATGTAGAACATGTACCTCAGTCAAAAACTTCTGTTGCTTGGGGTTTATCCAATACTGAGGGGAGTAAATTTGAAATACAATCTCAAACCAGGCATGAGAATGAGTTACCCACTAATATCTAGAGTTGTAATAAAACTAGTGAGTCCAAAGGTGGCAACGAGTGGGCTGTTGAAAAAAATCAGATTTTGAGGAACGACATAACGTCAAAGGCAAATGGCTGAGGGTCCAGTAGAGGGGGTTGGGGTTCTTCGGCTGAAGAGGGCCACAGTAAAGTTGAATTATAGTTGCAAACAGGATGGCAGAAAGATTCACCAAGCGATTCCTGGAAGAAGTTGAGTAAGAATGATGACCACAGTGATAATGGGAAGAAAGGAATTGGGGGTTGGCAAGAAACAAAATTTTCGAGCTGGAGAAACTATTTATTATTAAAGACGGAATACTGGCTTCATTCTAAATTACAAAGAAGCTCAATTCTCTTTCACGAATAAAAAATTTCGTCATCATGATTGAACTTCCATTAATTAAGAACCTATTCATAGTACCAGATGAACCTGTTCTGCAAGCTTGTAACCCAGTTGACATGTGGACAGAAGAAATAATTGGGGGTCAGGGCCTACGGTGTCCAAACCAAGTGGTTGGTCTAATTGGGGAGCTCATACAGTCCAGTAAGAAGATGCATAACATGTACCTAAGTCAAAAACTTCTATTGTTTGGGGTTCTTCGAATACTGAGGGGAGTAAAGTTGAAAGACAATCTCAAACTGGGCATGAGAATGAGTCATCCACTAATATCTGGAGTTGTAATAAAAATAGTGAGTCCAATGGTGGCAACGAGTGGGCTGTTGACAAAAATCAAATTTTGGGGAACGACACAACGTCAAAGGCAAATAGCAGAGGGTCCAGTAGAGGGGTTAGGGTTCTTCGAGTGAAAAGAGCCACAAAGAAGTTGAATTACAATGCAGACAAGATGGCGTAAAGATTCACCAGTGATTCTCGAAGAAGTCAAGTAAGAACAATGACCACAAAGGATGATGGGAAGGAAGAAATGTGGGTTGGCAAGAAACAAAATTTGGGAGCTAGAGAAACAATCTCATTTGTAAGTCGTTGGTCTAGTCATGGGTTAATCTATTCTATTATTAAAGGGGAACACCAATTTTGGTGTCATGAAGCCCGCTTAGAAATTTTTTTTCTATTTTTCCTAAAATGACCATAACTTGTTAAATAATCTATTATTTTAAAACTTATATCAATTTGTAATTAAGGGTCAAATCAGAAATTACTAACTCAAGAAATCACTTCCACTTTTCCACTTCCTACATTTCAAACTAAAGTGCGCTCCACGCTTTCACCATCTTCTTTTTTTATTTATTTCTTTATTTTTTATATTTTAAATTTATAACAAACCATCGTAAGTTCCACATTTCACCATCTTGACTCTATTCAAAACTAAATTTTTTTTCTTTTTTTGGAGAAAGACTATTTATGTATTCAAGAACTTTTTTATTTCTTTTTTTTTTTTTTTTTTTTTTTTTTGTGGAGAAAGACTATAGAAGAACATTGCAATCTTATAGTTTTGTTGCAAGTTGATAGAGTGGTTGTTCAAAATATATATCTACTGCTCATCTCGCATGGTAAGTGTAATATTGTTAATTATAATTTTTATCTTCTTCATTAAAAAGTTTCATTATGTAATTAGGTTTTTTGGAGGGAAAAAAGCAGAGTATTAAAAATTTGTATATTTGTTTTCTTAATGTTGTGTGTGTGTGTGTGTGTGTGTGTGTGTGCACGTGTTGTTTAAAAAAATCAATGTTTTTAAAATTTCTATTATATTATCAGGTTCTGTTCCTTTTTTTTTTTTTTGGGAGTTTTCTATAATCTTAAATTTGTGTGTGTGTGTTTGTGTTTTAAAAAAAAAAGTGTTATTAAATTTTCTATTATGTTATCAAATTCTTTGGGAAAAAAAGTACATAATAAGAAATAAAAATTATTTATTTATTTATTTTTTGTGTTTTTTGTAAAGAAATAATTCATTGTTTTTAAAAAAATTAAAAAACTGCTTTAAAAAAATATAGTTTGTTATTGTAAAACTAAAATCTATATGGTATCAAATGCAACACAACTTCAATCATATGTATATAATCACCTTGTTTAAACCCATTTGCACCATTTTCTTTCTCTCAAATTTTTTTAACTAAAACTTTTTTCTCTCTCAATCTTCTTTTTATTTTATCTATTGACGCAAAATCTATTAGTTAATAACTACGATTCACTTTTTACGAGTAATTTAGTCATATTGTTTGACCCATTGTGACATCATTATTTGAATATTTGAAGTATTTAAGAAAGCCTTAGAATAAGAATCAAAATTGTAAAATTTTGTTTTGGAATAAATAAATATAGCACATTTACATCCTCTGCATAAGTTTGATTTACAAAAACTATAAATAAAAATACTATACACTCCATATCACACCTCTAATGCCTTCACTTGCCCCTCATCCCACAACCCCGACTGTGGACCTCCTTCTCGATCTCCTACCATAGACTCTTCAATATGTTGCTCCCCAATCGCAAATGTGAATCCTGTGGCGCCCTCCCTATGTGGCCTCCAATGACTGCCAGGAGCCTGTGATTGTGACCCTCCCTCTCCTGCCTCTGATGCCTCTGATTCTCCCTCTGGCACAACATCGGATACTGCTGTGAGCTGTGAAACTCCCTCATTTGGTGCAATCAGACACGATCCGCAATCGACCTCAACCTCTACCTCGCCCACACCCCGACCTCGCCACGACGTCTGTCACAACCATAACCTCGGCCTCTCCCTCGTGCTCTGGGGGAGGCCTCAATATAGACCTCATCTTGAGCGTGGGAGATGTCATGAGAATCGTGATCATGTGTAGTCGTGGCCGCGGTAGAACTAGTCCCCACAAAAGTAGGCGTATGTAGTATGGCAATATGTGATGTACATGTATCAACTCCAACACTACACGCATCTGAACTGTGTGCTGGTGGTAACTGGGTGGGTGGCGTAAGAACCTCATGCATGTATGGGGAAGGTGTCCAATCAAGGTCAGCTACATAAGGTATGCGAGTATGCTGGGTAGGATGTACATGGAGGGAATCTGGAGATATGTATGGGGTAGTATGCGATGGGTCACCGGCGTCCATGTCCAAGGACTCGATATGGCCGCAATCGGTGAAGGCATCGACGTGATGGCACTGATGTGTTTGGAGCAGTTGTTGCACTCTGTACACCGTAGTGGCCAAAATATAGACGATCCCCGGCGGGCATCGATCGCTTCGCATAATAAGTCTCGATCCCTCCAACGACCTATAAGGCATGCCGCCCATCACCCAAGTGATATGACCTCATAGTTTCAACCACCAACAAAAATTCAAACGACGTGCTACATTGATTGAAAGTAAATCAATTATGATCTTAATAATTATCTAACACATACTATGATACTCACCAATGCTCAGAGATGGCCCAACTCCCGATATCCGGACTCGTAGCTCGGATCGACTAGTAGATGTGTATGTCGCCGATACCACGATATATAAGGGTCGGATGACGGAGTACCTCATCGCCCAATCAACTCAGACGATAGTGTCTCGATGAGCATCCCACTGCTGTATATACCGCATGTAAAACAGAGTCCAGTTAGTGCTAACTCAGCCACGCCTATCAGTCAAATGCAACCGCCACTCGGTGTCGAACCATCAAGACGGATTGGACTCGACTAAACTGCTTGGAGGACACAATTAGAGATGCCACTCAACCACGCCAAAACAAATAAGTGGTACTTTCGCCATCCATATCTCCTAGCCTAGTCGGTAGTAGTCCGGCAACAGATCGAGGACCCCAAAGATACGGCTTCCATATAAACTACAACAACGACAAGTATATTGAAATTCGGTCGTGAACTCAAAACATATACAATGAACAAGACAACTAAAATTCAATAAATTTCAAACCTCGCCCTCGATCATCCAGTCGAACTGGTCTCTATAAACGACAACTACATAGGTCGATATGACCTCGTGGGTTAACCCTCCACCGATCGCCTCGAGGTTCGTGGCAACCGCCGCCTCCCGCCCCATGAGAAGCTCCTCAGCGCAACCACTTGCCGCCTAGATGGGGCAATGCGAATGAATCTCCCACGCCCAAATGCAATAGTTTGAACCCAATTACAATCGATATATGTCATACAACATGAATTGACATGTACTAAAATTCTTACTAACTCAGAAGTAAGACAAGTGGTCCTCCGATCTCCTTCGCACACACTGAGCCGACACAAAGATCCTATACAAGCATGCTAAAGTCACGCACCCCAAATTGCATTTCACCGATCTCTGCCGATGTCTCTCAAAGAAGGATAAGTACATAAGCTTGAGCAAGTTCTATGACTTATTGTAGACACCCCATTTTTGACCGACCTTAAGACTCAGACGTCATCGATTGAGCACTCGGTGATTGCGCATGTTGTGCTCGTTTCGAGGTTTCAGAGTTCTTGGGTGAGAGCCTCACCTCCGGACCTCAAGACTCTTTGTACTTTGACTTGGTCTGCAGACTAAGTCTTGTTTTCTCTTCCCGGAGGGAGGGAGAGGTCTTGTGGACCATCTCTCAATGGTCGTAGACTACTTTCCGTGGTCGTAGGCCACTGTTCCCGTTTGGAGACTAGTTTCCGGCTGGCCGGCCAGGCGCCTCGGTTCGAGACCGCTAACATTCTTCGCTTGGCACATTTTTGGAACACACATTGTTTCCTCTGTCTAGAGGGACACTGTCATCCGAGACACCACTTTTGTGGTCATACGCCACTTTTATGCTCTCACTGGTTTTGGGGCTCCCGGCTGGCCTTACCTCCGAACCCTCGCTCAGATCCGCTTTTGGTTTGTCTTGGGTACAAACCTTACTTTCCTTGTTTGAGAAGTGGTACAAGGGTGGGAGACTAGCTTTTATCCTTGAAAACACTTTTTCTCGCCAACCAATTTTTGGTCGGAACCGGTTTTCTTGGTCTGGGCCACATTTTCGTTTCCCACCCCACCATTGGCTTGCTTTCAGTGTGGAGACCACCAATTACCCTGGCTGACCACTTTTTTTTTGGAAAACTAGAAAAAGTGGTTGGTCGGCCAGAAAAAGTAGCGGGCCGACCACTTTTTCTGGTCGGCGGCTTTCCTGCAAATTTTGCAGAGTCTATGGATGCCAGCTGTGCCAGCTAGAGGGCACAGACTGTATCCTCCATACACATGTATGGAGGGATTTATTTACACAAGCTCTAAGCTTCTCCAAGAAGCTTTAACCTTTGTTTTCTATAAGAGAAGAGGTCTCTTCCCCTTCTCCAGGTTCTGAATTTTTCCTAAGGCTTGAGCATATATCTCCCTCTATATCTCCATATTTTGTGCCTTAAAGTGCTTTATCTCTTCACTTGTGCACACAGCCTCCTAGCCAAGCACCACCCTTTTGTCGCTGAGGCATCTTGAGGTTGTTTCTAGAGTTTTTGGTTTGGTTTAAGCTCAAAAACCCGCTGAGTTGCACTTTGAAGAAGTTCATCAAGGGTGAGTTTTTGAACCCTAAATCCCTTTCTTGCTTAAGCTTTTAGCCTATCTTGCATGCTGTTTTGAGCTTAACTTATAATTGATAAAAGTTGTGTTTTTGCATACTTTTTATCTTTGTTTAAGATCACTTTGGTGTTTGGGATTGTTTAACCCTCTTAGGCCTTGTTTGGCCTCATTTTTGTGCCATCTTTGTGAGCTTCGGGACCACCTTGTATTATTTTCTCACCAATGAAATCTAGAGGGATTTCAATGGTGGGGATGGTGTTTTAAGGTCCTAAGAAGGAGAGGGTCACCCTCTCTCCTTTGTGTCCTCTTTATATGCTTCATTTGCGCCCTCTTTACATGCTTCATTTGCCTCATGTTTGAGCACCTTTGGTAAGTGTGTGTTGGCCATGTCTTAGCTTGTATTTGTGGTTATTTTGCTGAGGCATACCACTGTTTTTGATTAGTTTGGTCACCCCTTGCATGGTTAATACACTTGTAGTGTAAATCACACAATCTAGTCTTGTATGCCTCATGTTTGAGCATCTGTTTCTAGCTTGATTTTGAGCCATCTCAGTAGGTTTTTGGTGATGTTTTAACATGCCTTAGATCTATTTTGGGCTGGTTTGGTTGGCTCTTGCATGCCTAATACACTTGTAGTGTAAATCCCTTAAGCCAGCTTTATATGCTTCATGCCTTGACATGTCATTCTAGCTTGTTTTGTTCCGATTTCAGCATGTTTTTGGTGATGTTTTACCATGTCATGACTCTATTTTGGTTTGGTTCGGTTGGCCTTTGCATGCTCCATACACTTGCCATGCAATCCCATGAAATAGCCTAACATGCATCATGTTGGCACATGTCTTTTTAGCATGCTTTTGGCTTGACTTCAAGAAGAATTTGTTCATGTTTTTCCATGTTTAAGGTCTGATTTTGGTTGTCTTGGTCATCCATGACTTGCTTTGTATAGCTTTGGTTCAACCTAGCTTGTTTGCTTTGTGCATCAGGTCCACTAGCATGTATTACTTGGCTCATTTCAATGATTCTAAGATCATTAGTTATGCTATTTCAGTCCATGTTTCATGGCCGCACTTGCATTTTTCACTCAATCAATGCGTTGGAGGGTTCCCCTTTATGCCTTAACACGAGCCATTATGTATGCATTCATGCCTTTGCTTACAGCCATCATTTCAAAGGCTTATTTGGGGTTATTTTGCCATTATATAACTCTGATTTTTGTTGGTTGAGTCATCCCATACATGGTCCTAATAGGTGTAGTGTAATCTACCTTATTTGCCTTGTATGCATTATGCCTCGTGCCCTCATGCTAGCACATTTTGGCTTCCATCCATGCATGTTTTAGTCTCATATTAACATGAACTAGGACTGTTTTTGGTTGCCTTAATCACATGCTTCATGTTTTGTATACTTGTAGTGTAAATGCTCTTGCTTGCCTCAAGCTTTGAGCACCATTGCATGCTTTATTTGTGTTGTGTACTTGATTTGGCATCACTTAACATCACATTTCAGAACATATAGATTTGCTATGTTCTCACTTCTGCTCATGTTTTGAATGCCTTTGATGGTTATGCATTGTTGCCTAGTTCATGCCTTAGTGTGTATGCTTGCATGCCTAGGACTTTGGGCCCTCATCTCGAGCACATTTTGGTCTTTGTTAAGACCTATTTCAACTCTGTCCATGCTTAGTTCATGCATATTTGCCATGCATTACATGCCTTATGTGTAGCCCTCTTTGATAGCTCTCATGCCTTAGGACCCTTGCATGCTCTACTTGCTTTGTTTGAATGATTTGGCATCATTTCTTACTTAATTTCAGTGCACTTAGTGTCTTTACACTTGCACATTTGTCACTCTTTGAGCACTCTTGAGAGTTGTACTCTTGAGCCTCTTGTATTGGCCAATGCATTGTGCATGCATGCTTTGTATTTCGTGCCTTCTTTTCATCCCAATGGCCACTGAGTTGGGCATGGCTGAGGCCTATCCATCTTGGTTTAAGTCCATTGTTGCATTGTGTATGCCATGTCATAATGCGTTGTGCATGTTATGTTATTGTTTGCATTGAGCATGCCATGATCATATTGCATTGAGTATGCCATATTGTCCATAGCATTATGTATGCCATGTAGTTACATTGCATGTTTGTCATGTTGCTTGCATTGTGTTTGGAATAAGTGTTAGTCCAAACACGGGAAACGAGGGACGTTTCATACTTCAAGTGATGAAACGTGCCTTAATTCCCGGTCGCTGACGCTCTTGATTACCCATGATAGAGTTTTAGGCATTATGTGTTTACTTATGCATTCATTTCCATATTGAATTGTACAACTTCGCCTCTCGGCCATCATGCGTTGAAATGCGCGACAGGTCCGAGGTCAAGAACCACACCCCTTGAGTTCATTACATGATAGGGAGAGTGGTTGTGCACACATATATTGCAAACACTTTGTCATGCCCTCGTTTTACTCTCTCGCAAAGAAACCGTAAACCAAGAAAAACCGGCTACCGACCAGATAGTAGTGGAGCGACCACTTTTTTCGGTTTTCAACATAAAAGTGGTCGGTGTGGTCTCCAAGGCCAATAGTGGCTGGCACCTTCCCTGCATTCCTGTGGTGGAGTTTCAGCCTTCTGGAGCTTTGTGCAGTGTTTTGGGACCAGTTGCAAATAGACGCAAGTTGGGCCATCGCGATGGATTTCCAAGTGAGGCGATTCGAGCGTGCATGCATCCCTCGTCATGAGGCCATTTCTGTGTTTTGTTAGCTTAGAATGTATATTTGTTTCAATTTTGGTTGTGTAATCATTAATTAGCTAGAATAGTTAGTTAATTAGTGGTTCAGATATTTATTCGACCCTCCACGAGATGGCGAATTGTTGTAATAAGTGTGCGTGTGTGTGATGCATGTCTTCTAACCCCACGCCTTTCTCTTTTTTACTTAACTGCTTATGATGGTTAGTTTTAGGGCACGTTTCAAGTAACATCCTTATGTTTGCATGTTTGCATTCAATCATTTGTCTTGCACACACCGAGCTCGGCGCATCATACAAACTGCATCGTATTTCAATTCCAAGTTGAATACATGTATCAATTGTTGCATCTCATATGCCATTTTAGAATAGCCGAGCCTATTTCTAGTTGCATTTTGCATGTGTTGCATTAGCCATTTTAACATGAACTAGGATCATGCATTGATTACTAACTAGTTTCTGTTTTGGCTCGGAGTACTTTGTGAGTGTTTACGCTTTAGCATACTGCATGTGTGTTATTCCCGCCATGTTAGCATGTTTGCCATGAGACTAATCGCTATGTGATATAACCGCTGAATGCCTATGGGTGAAGGTTGGATTACTTGAATTGGAACAATTCATCAAAATGTGAGTTTTAAGCCCACTTGAGAGTGGCAAAACACCATGTTTTCTAAGCCCACTTGAGGGTGGCAAAATCTGCATTTTAGCCTACTTGCGAGTAGCAAACCGCTTTCAAAAACAAACGTGAGATGTTTTGTTCCAAATTAGGCGATCCAGTCTATACTTGTATGCTGTGCGCATCACATAGTAATTCTAGACTAATAAACCGGAATAAGAGCACATGTGTTTTCAAAAACATGATATCATGTTAGTAAAGGCCGATCTTTGAACGGGCGAGCGGGGGTGCTCATTGCATGACCTTCCCTTCTCGTACCCAAGTTCCCGAGCCGAGGCAACTTTGGTGATGACAGACACGTGGCCTTAGGCACAAGTCAGAGTTTCCTAAATTTCCCAAAAATAAAATATTTAGGTGGCGACTCTGTATTTGGCAAAGCAGTCCATGTTTGGCACTTTGCAAGATCAGATTAAGAACCATGACATTGAGTTCGAACTGTAGTAAGCCCAATGAACAAAACGGGATTTTCCTGGGACGTTCGGGCACGTCTACACTTATCAGGGAGAAGTACCCCCTAATAAGCCACAGAATATATGCTCGGGTATGCTGTGCATCAACTCATCTCGCCTACTTTGGAAGAGGACCAAAATGCTTGGCTAGCTACCTCACCTCGCCCACCTCGCAGAAGTCTGCAGTGTAGGTGCTACTCCCAATAGCTCACCACATAGCGCTATCCATTGGTCCCTCGTAAATGGTAAGCAATTACTAGTCACTGCTTAGCTGGCAATCCATAGTCCCTATAGGACAGATACGTCCTGCAATGTGACTGTGGTCTCTCCGATCAGAAAATGGAATGTATGAGTCTCCGTGTGCCACCTCTCGGCCAGAACAGTGATGAATGGGTGGTCCAGTCTAATATGACCGATAGAGTAGACACCACAAAATTATGTGCGTAGTATATACTGCAGGACTTTATGGTCCAACGGATGCTCCCATAGGCCAGAATCTGCTCGGCGGTATGTCAACACTGTCCGTGCCTCCTCCTGCATAACAGAATGACCAATTTAAATAATAGCATTATCATGTAAGGTAGAACAAAATGAAGGGTATTTTAATTGTAAGCGTAAAGTCCAACAAACATTATTGCATACGGATAAGGCCCATATACTATCTACCGATGTAGATGAATGAGAAGTGGGACCTCCTTAGGAAAATGTGCCATGAAGCCTGTACAAGTGAAATACTAGATCACAACAATAAAAGTCTAATTTAAACATGACAAAAAGTCTAATTATTCCATAAATTACGATTTGCAAAAGGAAAGTATGCTCACTATTTCAAAATTTAAATTTGTGTGATACTATATATGGAAGCAATTCACTAAAATGTAATTATTTTTATTTAAAAAACTCTATTGGTTAACTGTAATTTAACTATAACAATTAAACTCTAATTATTCCATACATGACGCACTTCTAAAAGAAAAATGTGCGAGTTATTTTAAAATTATAAATTTGTGTGCCACTAACATGGAAGCAATTCACTAAAATCTAATTATAATCATAAGCAAATTCTAATTATTCCATAATTTATGATTTTTAAATATATATATATATATTTCTATTTTAAGATTTAAAATTATGTGTCATTAAATATGATAAACATGTTAATAGAATCTACCGCTATCTATGCTATAACTAATATAGAAATCTTTTTCAAAATAATTTTATGACCTCAGTTACATAAACTTAATAATGACCATGAACATAGTGCAATAACATAAGGAAAGATTTCCTATATAATATTTGCCAAAAAATTGAATGAGAAAAATGATTAAAAATAGGTTGATGATTACATTTATGGCATATTTGACAAAACTTAGTTATTGATTTTGTAATGCCAAAAGTTTCAATAAAGTATAAAATTTTTAAATTACATAAATTTATTCATAAATTGTAAATGTGAAAAGTGCTTGGAGCATTTGAAAATATTAAATTTATTCATAAATATTAAATTTTCAAATGGTAGAAGAACTATTTGATTAAGTATAGAATTTTTTTATACACATTTTCAATCAAGTACACAATAAAAAACTTAGGCCTATGTGCTACAATTAATTTTTTTTTGCATACATATTTAGTTTAATTTATTTGCTTAGTGTATTAGTTGTAATTTTTTTTAATACAAAACAATTAAAATATATAAAAAATAAAAAATAAAAAATAATCTATTTAGAGTTCAAATTAAGAAAATGACTTTAGGGCTTGCAAAATTTTCCAATTGGTCTAACCTCTAAAACATTAGTAAATATAATTAATTAATAGTTTAACATGGGGTCATATGCATTACAAGCTAAAATTTACATGGGCTGTCCAATTACAATCTCACAACTAAAAAGCGTAACCATTTTACAATTTCACAATTCACTTAAACTCATGTAAGCATTACATAGTCTTCATCGACTAAAGCCGCTGCATATATCACGGGTTCACGACACTCACAAAGAACGAGCGTCAAACGCCTATCCGATATATCCATCTCATTCGAATATGAGACATAGATTTACGACCCCTTTTACTTCTCGCATAATGCACATAAGGCATTAAGGTCCATTGCAAATCATTCCAATAATCTTGATGCGGATTGGGTTGAATTTAGTTTCAAACCTTCATGTATACAGAAGCCTATATACTAGATCAACGTGACTAATGGATTGTCATCGCATTCGCATATAACAGGAGCATATGGGAACATGGATAGCGCCTTATCTCAGATTTGCCACAACTACACGTGGGTTGATTTCATGCGTACAATTTGTGTATTGCGAACTCTTTCATGGCGAAAAGATGTTTGCACCTCAAATACGCGGCGGGGCCTATCAGACATTATTAATAGAAACTAATCAAGCTCATGTTTTTAGGTGTAATTAACTTCACAACATAATAAGCATAATTTAGTTTACATTACAAACTAACCTGTCGTACGATATCAACTGGAAAGTATTTCCCCTTGTGATGCCCTCCTCAATAGTTTTTTGCATCTCTCTTGGGTATTGAAACCCATTCCGTGCATCTATTTCTGCTTGGGCTCCCATCTCGTCAAAATATTTTACAAGCCGTCGAAATGTAAACTCAACCATAGCTTAGATAGGTAGGTTCCTTGTACCTTTCAAGACACTGTTAAAGCACTCTGCGTCATTGCTGGTTAATACTCCCCACCGATATCCCCCGTCATATGCAAGGGCCCACTCTACAGGATTAATCTTGCGGACCCAATCGATGGCATCTTGGTTAATGGCATGTATCTGTTCTAAGTTGTAGCACTTGCACCCTTTTTAAAACTTTTAGGAAGTGTATTTGAATTATTATTATGTTTTGGAAACCTTTGGTGTTGTTATGGATTGGTTTTGGAGGAGTATAATCCGAATTAAACTTGTTGGGTTTGGTTGTTCGCACTTATTCTTGTCAAAAGTTCTTTGGAGACTTAGAAATTCCATTCTAGGGTCGACACCAGCCTTCCTAGGGTCGACCCTTACCTATTGGTGAAGTTCTGGAGGAGTTGCTGGAACATAGGGTAGACACCAGACTGGAAAAGGGTCGACCCTCTTCTGTCTGTGTATTGGTTGCTGGAACATAGGGTAGACACTAGTCTGGGGTAGGGTCGACACTAGCAGTGCAGTCAAGCTTAGTTTCCCAGATTTTCCTCTTTGGTGTCGACATTACTGCAGGTGGGCGACCTCGCAGATTTTTTTTCAGATTTTGGTCCGACTTTTGGCCCTACTTTTTGGGGGTTTTGACTTGATATTTTGGGTTGACTTTTGGGCTTATTTCTAATTTTACCTAGTGCTATAAATAGGCCCTCACTTGACCCTTTTCTTTATTTTCTTTCTCTCTTCTCCCCTCTAAACCGTGGGTCTCTCTCTCTCTCTCTCCAAAATCACTTTTTTCTCAAAAGTCTTTAGATCTACTCTCTTGGAAGCATCTTCTTGCTTTGCTCCTTTGAGAAAGATTGTAGATCTTGTCAAGAGCTTCGTTTTGATCCAAGTAGAAGTTGGTTTCGACAACTTTGGGGTTTCAACCTTTTTGCTCATCTTCTCTTCCAAGCTTGAGGTAGGAATATTCTTGAGTTATATATACATGTTTTGCAAGTTAAATTTTGATTTTGTGTTTCTATTGAATTTGTTTTAAGAGTTTTGATTTTGGTTCAAAGATGATGAGATTTCTCAAATGAGGGTTTAAATGTTGAAATGTTTCTAAGTTGATCCTTGTGACTTCTTATTTATTGTTTAAAAAGGGATGATTTTGATGAGGCTTCTATCATGAATTGAAGAAGTGTT
Organism: Camellia lanceoleosa; assembly: GCA_025200525.1. NCBI lineage: Eukaryota > Viridiplantae > Streptophyta > Magnoliopsida > Ericales > Theaceae > Camellia > Camellia lanceoleosa. The sequence continues at coordinate 222,469 of JANUSC010000334.1, read as the reverse complement.
AAGTTTTTGACAAAAACCCTAGAAATTGGGAATTTTACAAAATAATGAAAATGTCTTTGAAAGTATTTATTTTCTTGTGTTAAGAGGATGTATTAGAGTAAGTTCCACCAAATGTTATCATAACAACAACATACTTGACACATGGGATATGAGATGGTATTTTAACATTGTTACTAACACTTGAACTTGTAATGAGGTAAGATAATAATTGTTGAGCACCATGGTAGTGAAATTAAAATCTTGAAGGATGATGTTTGAAAATTTCATATAATCTTGTAATGTTGTAAGATGGTGAGTTGTTGAGTGCCATTGATGATGTGAAATGCTTAATTATAATGTAATGGGGAAATGAAATGAAAGATGACATGTTGGCCATTTTGAAAGGTTTGGTCATGATGGGTTGGTGTTGAGAACTTGTGATGATGTGTTGAAGACACATAATTATTTGTGCAATGAGAAACGTATTCGTAAAAGTGGAAAGGTATTTGTTTATTATTGTTGTTAAGACATTTTGGAAATATAGAAATGTTATGAGATATTAATTATTGCATCTCATTTCCTTTTGAGTCTATATTATCAATGTGCATGAAGTGGATTATTACCAATGTTGTATTCTCATCATGTTTACTTGAGAAAGATTATATTACCATGAGAACTAATGGAAATGTGTATAGGGTAAATACGTTGGTAAGTCCGGATAAGGGTGTAGATGAATTTGATAAGTTGGCCCGAGTGTCGTGGTGAAAGACCCGAAAGCCGCGGATAGGTGTCGAGCCTTCCTGAAGCACCGGTAAAAATGACAGTTTGGTAGTACTCGCAGAGTCTACTTGCAGACACCAGCCTAGGGATTACCAGTGTCGTATTTACCGCCCCCATTGAATTAATATTGGAAGGTTGAAATTGATGAGACTATAAGCTAATATTGAGAATATGTTGATTTTGAGAAAGTGCATTGAAAATGAATATTTTCCTCATTTATCAACTTTGGCATGGCATTGCACTCACGTTTATTTTATGTTGAGGATAATGCATAACTTTATATACTTTGTGAGAATTCTCTACTGGGCTTTATGCTCACCCCTATGGGATTTGGTGCAGGTAAGAAAGGTGGTGATCCCGCCTAGTTGATGGCGTAGACGTGATTGTGAAGAGTATTTTGCTCTTATATTTTGTGTAAATTTTTGTAAAGCCAAGGGCTAATGTGTATGAGTCCGAGAGACCATTTTGTGTAACCAGGCAATTGCCTTGGGACTTGTAAGCCCTTGAGGGCCTTATTCGTTTTGATTTGATGATTTACATGTTATAGGCTCATGTACTAGTTTATCAATGAATGTATAGCTGCACGTGAGATTATTTTTTTGTAAAACAATTAATCTTATGTAAAGGGTTATGGTTAATATCCTATTTTGGAAGTGAGTTGATGTAACAGTTATGTGGGTGGTTCATGTCGAATTATTTCGGGGCGTTACATAAGTAAGCATTACATTTTCGTCGTTGATGAGCACTCCCTGCTTTCCATAGAAGTTGTTTCAACTTCTTATTTTTAAACTTTGTGTTAAAGTTACTACAAACATGTCGAAGGCGGTGCTGATGATATCCAATAAATTCGAGCGAGGGATTCAGCCAATGCTGCCTCACAGCAGCTAAAATACTCTCAGCTCAATCAGATATCAAAGTCACTCCCTGCCGATCCATGACAATATGTTCCCTGATATTTGAAATGAAGAACGACCAAGACTCCAAACTCTCCGTGTCGACAACAGTGAATGCAAGCGGTAATACTTTGCCATTGGTAGTGACGATTGTTGCCACAAGCAACACACTAGTGTATTTACCATATAAAAATGTACCATGTATGGTTATAATAGGCCTACAATATCTGAATCCATCGATGACGGGTTTGAAAGACTAGAAAACAAAGTGGAAGACGGGCATAATGGTTGTACCTCTGGTATATCTATGCTTCCATTGAACGATGGTGCCAGGATTAGATGTCTGTAATGCATGCATGAATTTAGGCAACTGCCTATATGATTCATCCAAATCCCCAAATACCATTCTAATTGCCTTTGACCATGCATGCCACGCCTTCTTGTATGATATACTTCAGTTCATGGTCTTTTTGATATCTTCGATGACATTCTTAATTGGCATATAAGGTTCATTTTGCATACGATAATCAAATATGAGTTGAATTATTTGGGTGTGAACACTATAAACAAACATATATATATACATAGATATAAATTTATTTTTTATACTCATCGCAACTTGTCCCAAAAGATGAGAAGCAATGTAACTTGAGTCAATATTAGTGTGGTCCCTGTTCATTCGTGGGTATAAACAATGGTGAGGACCCCTGTACTGCTTTATTTCAAAAAGACCATATTTCTTATTAAGAGATGCATGCAACCACTACCTGCAATCGTGCTTGTCAGTAGACACCTAAAGGTCTCACTTGGAGGTTACGACCTTATACTCTCGATTATTCATTGCATGGTACAATTTCATAGCATGTACAATTTGCTTCTTATTGATAAAAACCATTCCTTTGTCCAACTCTGCATTTTCAGCGTTCCAGATCCGGTTATGGTGAACGACATCACGGCTACTCATGTCAAAATCACCACCCATGTGAATGTTCTCATAGAAAGAGATTTTAGGTCTAGGTGAGATGGGGACATTTTCAGGGTTAACGGGGCCGCAGATCATCTTCATCATCATCATCATCTGATCTGGCTAATAAATTTTCTTCATCACACATTTCATTTTCATCATCGTCTAGGGCGACATCAGGACCATACATGTCATTGTTACCAATATTGTCAGCAAACTGCAAATAGTTCACTGTTTCTGCCATACTCCCAGCAACTTCAACTGGAGTGGTATGATAGCTGCAGGTGGGCACATCTTCTGTGTTATTGTGAAATTCATAATCATATCCACCACGTGAACTTGATTCGACACCATGGCCCTCAAATGTCTGTTGTGTGTAGCCCATTGAATAACGTTGATCTGATGCATACATAGGAGACCGAAACGCTGTCATGTCAATCCCCTGTGTAAGCAATGTAGTGAAGGGACAAGAATCCATCTGTGTTGTGACGAATTGAATCAAATTGAATTTTGCCCTTATTATTATTGTTGTGGTGTCGTGAACCATTCTATTTAAATTGGTGCAAATAAATTGAATTACTTCTTGATTTCGACTTCATAAGGCCCGCTAGGCAAAATTAATTTTTTTTTATAGTTTTACTTATAGTGATTCTTAGGTCCTGAGTAATAAATGAGATATAAATTCAATTTTTGAGTTCTATTTGATTAGCCCATACTTAATCATTTTGGTTCATATTTCATTATGTGAATGGTGAGGACCACCTTAAGTCTTTTAAAGTTAATTTATACTTTAATCTCAGTTGGAAATTTTTTAAAATTATTAAACTCCATTCATTTTAGACCCAATTGATTGAATTGTGACCCGTTAGTAACCATGTAATAGTGTTGTGGTTTTATTATTATTGTTTGACTACCATAAAAGAGTTGTGAATATTTATGGTGTGTACCATTAAACGAAATATATTTTGTGGTGAGAAAATATTATATTTACTTTTGTTATTAAAGATGTTGAAATATATTTTTTAATTGATATATATATATAGGTATGTATATATATAGTTAGATATTTATGGTTAGATATTTGGTTGGATATTTGGTTATACTATATAAATATATATAAAAAAAAGTGACCAAATAAGGTTTTTCTTTCAATTCTTGGAGTTCTTGCCGTGACGAAACAAGAGAAAAGAGGTTCCAAGTTGGTTTTTCTTGGGTTTGATCTAGTGTAAGTCATTTTTGACCCCTAGTGCTTTGGATCAAAATGTAGAAGGCGAAGAAGACGTTATTTGGCTCCAAAAAAATTTAATTTCTGTTGTCGAAAAATTTGAAAGCTTCTTGGCTCGAGGTAGGAATTTTTCCTACACTTCTTTATGCACTTTTAGTTGATTATATGGAGTTTAGAGTTGTATATAATTTAATTAGAATTTTTGGAAAATTTGTAATTTATTTGCTTAAAAGAGAAATTTTGAGAAAAATAAAGAGTTGATGGCCAAACTATGAAAGTGTAAACTTGGAATATGTTTGTAAGGTTATGAAAGAGTTATGTTTTAAATTTGAACAAAAACGGACTTCGACTCGATCGGTTTTGAAATTTTTACCGGTTTGCGACCAAAAGACTATTTTTAAAGAAAACAAAGGAATTATGTTTAACTTTTGAGGATTTTGATCAAAATAGGATGTCATAGTTGAATAATGCTTTGAGAATGAGTTTGGAAAGAAAATGATGTTTTCTTGGGCATTAACGGTATTATTTTGCTTAATGTATCTGTTGGAATAAAATCGACACGGTTAGAAATGGACCTTGAGAGGTTACCAAACGTGATTGTGATATGAAAACTAGTGTAGCTATTCATATTTGATGAGATGTGGAATAGATTGTATTTATCAGAATTTTTTTTGAAATTTAATTGTTTAAATATCTGTTTAGAAATATCTGTTTTGGGCTATCAGTTAAGGATAGCCATGATTGTTGTAGAAATGCATGAGACTTAGGTAAATTGAACCACATTCCTCATTTGTTGCATTGGACATTGCATTACATTCATTTCATTAGAAATGTATCTGTTTTTTTAGTAATGTTTGGAAATGTATCTATTTGCGAAAAGATGAATACTTGGTGAATCTGGGTAGAGGGTGTAGAACCGCGCAGTTAGGTGTCGAGTCTTCCAGTTTACTGGTAAAAATGACAGTGGTAGTGCATTAAGGCCTACTTGTAGACACTCACCTAGAGATTCACAGAGCCTGTATTCATGTAACAGATATGGTTTAAAATGGAAATGGCTTTATATCTATTGTTGCATCTCAACATTGCATACTTTATAAAAAGAGAAATAAATCATTTTATCATGAGCATGGTATGAGCATACTCCTCTTTAGTCTTGTCCTGTTCGTATGTTGTGTAGTATATCTCTACTAGCCTGTGGCTCACCCTATAAGGGAAACCATTTCAGGTACAGGTGTTATGCCTTCGCCAAGACATTGACTTATGAGGACTTGAAGCTGAGGCTTCATTTTGTTTTATTGTTATTTGTTGAATGTAAGCCCAGGGCTATATTTGCGTTGAGTTGAAACTCCATTTTGTGTAACCAAGATTTATAAGCCTGTATGATACTTATTATCTGTTTGGCTTTTATTTCATACTTATTGTAAAATGTATGCTTGGGATTGGAACTGGGGCATTGAGATGTGAATAGCATGTATTTGGCATTTGGGATTTAATGGAAATGGATGTATGGAATAGTTAGCTATATATATATATATATGTGTGTGTGTTTGTCTATCAGGTGGGTTTTGTAGCATAAATAGATATACCCTGCCCAATTTTCGGGGCGTTACATGTGTCATATTTGAGACATTATGTACAATTTCTTTATCAATGTACACTTCCAAACAATTTGGTGGTTGGAAACTTGCATTGATACTTAATACAGTGTTCAACGTCTCCTCGTCATTGATCGGTAATATCTTGTATTTGCTGATTGCTTGCCACTAGCGATAAGGATATCTATATTTGAAGTTCAATCGGACACTTTTGCCATAACTTGCCACCTTGGACATGAACATCTCTTCCAAATTGTTAAGCGTAGTGCCAAGTTGCACCCCATATATCCCTTTCGGCTCAGCATCATATGACACACTTTCATCGGGATCCCGAATTATGTTCCCCCCCCCAGTAGAAGATAATTGGAACACTCTCCATATACTTGCTTCAATGAAACAAAAAAATTAAAATATCAACAATATACTTATATTGGATTTTACTTCTAAAAGAATTATATGGATTTTAACTCATTCAATTACAATTACTTGTGAGTCAAAAACTTTATTTAAGTAATCATTAATTGTAATCCAACAATTATTATTGATTTTTTAATTAAAATATGAGTTAAAATAATTATTATGTTTTGGATTTTTTAGCTTTTTAAGAAAAAAAGCTTACAACACATAAAGAATGTTAGTTTGTTTTGACATAACATAATTTTTTTAAATAATTACATATTTTTTATTATTTGGTTAAATTAAAACTAAGTAAAATATTTTTTGTCAGTCTCTAAAATAACTTATCGTTACAAATTTTCTAAGCCAATTTTTAACGAGTTTACTTCCTACCTTTGTGACACAGTGATCTTTAGGCAAATTACACTTCATATCACTTTTTTCCCATTGAACTTAAATTTATAACACTCCCCCTCCCCCTCCCCTCTTATCTATTAATTTTTTTTTTGTTTTCAATTTGGATTTTAATATTCAAGTCTAATCAACGTAAAATTTTAATTTTTTCAAAAGTGGCGAGGGGTCATGTCTAGCAATCGTAATATTTTTTGGAATCTTAATATCTTAATTTTGATTTTATAGTATATTATTTCAAATTTCTTTACAGTTTTCTTAAATAAATCAATTTTCTGAATGTATTTAGCCTAAGTGTTGATTTAGGTAGGAGAAGTTAAATTAATTATAAAGACATTATTTTAAATTTTTATCAATCAATTTAAATTTGATTGGTTCATGATAATTTTGAAACTTCTTAAAATTTAAGAATAAATTATTGTTTAATATGAATAAACTTATGCAAAAGTCCCAATTCTTGCTATAATTTTTGCTTCAATCGAAAGATGATTTTTTAGAAATATCTTCAATTTATAACATGAGTTTATAAACTAAATTGTGAAGGTTTAACTGATTGTAAAAAAATTATATAAAATCAATGATTAAATGACACATGAGTTTTTTTATATTTTTATAAACTCAAAAAATTGAAAACATTGTCTATGTCTATGCATAATATTTTTCAAAATAATATTTTATTTCTAAAAAAAATTAAGGGTGATGCACCAATGAATTCCAAATAGTGATCTTATGAACTGTTTGATCATTTTTTTATTATTTTTATTTTTTTATGGACCCAACAATCTGATTCTAGTATAAATTACATAACAACAAAGTATAAATGTGTAACGCCCTCAAGATAACATCATTAAACCCATTAATATAAACTTGCATTTATATAAAACAGTTCCATTTTCTTCTATTTATCAGAGTTTCATTACAAAAGGTATTACATGTTAACAACAAAAGCAAATGCCCTAAAGGCTTACAGCTTTCCAAGTTAACACTTGGTTACAAAAAAATGCTAACTCATTACACATTAAGCCCTTGGCTTGAATATACATGTAATACATCAAAATGAACAAAACAACAAAAAGCTTCTCCGCCTCTAGACTCCCAAGCTATGACCTTGGAGGTGGCATGCTACCTGCACCTGAAAATGATATTCCCATATAGGGTGAGCCACAGCCCAGTAGAAATACACTAAACCAACCATGAACAATGACAAAAAAGATTAACAATTGATAGATGGCCAACACTCATACATCCACATAAATTACATTTTTATGTCATACGATTTATGATTCCCAATCCCTTTTCATTTTCCCTCTTTCAATAGATAGGCCTAAAAAGCTCTATTACCATCCCAACAGACATGTATAAGAACTGTGTCCCATACTCACAGATAAGCATAAAAGCTTTATCCACATTTTCAACGGATAAGTATAAAAACTATATCCCACAATCACAGATAAGCATATAAGCTCTATCCACATTCCAACAAGATATGCATATTAGCCCTATCTTCACTTCCCAAAGATAAGGATATGAGCTCTATCTTCACTTTTCTAGACAAGCATATGAGCTCTGTCTACGGAGTTCATCCCCTATCTCCTCCCAACACTATCCGGTTTAGAGGTACATCCCCCATCTTCTCCTAAACCGCGGAGTACATCCCCTATCTCCTCCTCTACGCATAATGCATACAAACACATTGGTTCTATATACAATCATTCAATACATACAGTTAATGTATTCCATCAATCGTCAATTCCATGACACATTCCGTAGATTAGTTTTCGTTAGCCTAATCATCATGCATTGTCTACAACAATCACGACTATCCTCCACCGATAGCCCAAAGCAGTTATTTCTAAGCAGAAAATAAATACACAAATGGATATATAATCAACATTTCAATTCAATGAGTAATAAATAGTTTAACTACACCCTTTAATCCCATACATTCTCAATCTCAACATTTCCACTTCAATTCCTCATTTCCCACAATCAATTATCCCAATCAACTATTCCATGTAATTAGGACATTTTCCATAATTAACATAACAACCCTTAAGGTCTCAATTCCTCCAATGATTTAACATTTAACCCATGTTTCTATGCTAAACATGCTTCTAGGTTCGTTATGATTGAAAACCCAACTTTTGTAAAATTACACAAAAGCCCCAAACTCTTTCAAAATTACACAACAATCCCAACATCTCAAAATACTAAAACTTAAAGACAAAACCCATAGAAAGGAGTAGGATATCCCTACCTCAAAGTTTGGGCTCCAATGGATGAGGTGACAAAACTCAAAGTGCTCCAAATCCTGAAATTTTCAGATTAAAATAAGCCCCTCGACGATCAACACAACTTTTGTAAAGGCCCAAGGCGAGCAAACAACTCCTATTAGATCAAATCTAAGAGAGAAGGGCCGGTTTTAGAGAGAGAGGCTCTCAAATTTGTGTTTTGGGAAAGTAAGAGAGAGAAAGAACAAGAAAAAGTGATTTTAAAAGTCAAAACTCGAATCTTTAAACCCAGTCTCCCGCTCGAGCGCCCAAAGCCCCGCTTGAGCGGCACTCACAGACTCCCGCTCGAGCGCCCAAACTCCCGCTCGAGCGGCGGATGCACACTCTCAGCATCTCGACAGATTAGTCCCGCCGAGCGCCAATCTCGCCGAAAGGCCCAACACCACACAGAGAAAATCGATGGGTGTATTCCGCCGAAGCGCCAAAACCCCGCCGAGCGCATAAGCAACAACAGGATCCCCGCCGAAGGCAAACTCCGGGCCGAGCGGATGGGTCAAAATCTGGGCAACTAGTTTTGGTTTCTAAACCCAACCAACCTGTAACAAACCTGCCCAACACATCCTATAACTCATATACAAAGTAAGAAAGGATGTAAACATGATAATCATCAACTATTAACATCCACGGACACATGTCCGGATCACTGTACAACAAGGTTAAACCCGGAATCGCTATAAAATGTGCGTGTGTTCTATGTTGAGAGCAAATGTGGATTTCCTCATAATGTTGAAATTACACAATGTAACACTTCAAAAAAAGATATCTATAAGGTATTTTTGTACAAGGTATTTCCTCATAAAAATCAATTTTTTGTAATTTTAATCCCAAAACTAAAGAATATCTACAAGGTCTAATACAATTAGAAAGTTTGTCACAAAAAAAATTATAAATTGCCTTAAAGATAGTTTTAATAACATAGAACATGAGACTCTCAATCAAAACCATTCACTATGTGTAACATTCTTAAAAAATAAAAAATAGTTTTGGATACATAGTCTAATATCTTAAAGATAGTTTTACATCTTATTTAAGAATACTAGATAATATGCAATACATATATATATATATATATATCTATATATATATCCATGACGCTTCTCTTGTCCAACTTTTGGATACATAGTCTAATATCTTAAGATGTAGGTTTATGAAGAGTTTTTACTATAACTCTTTTACTCACTTGCCCATATTAGAAGACTATAACTGTACCTTTACCATATCACAAAAACGGTATGAGATCCCAAGAGGAAAATCAGCAATGAGTCAAATCATGGGCATGTTTTTGTGAAGAACTTGTTAGACACATTAAAGGAATGGAAAAGAGTTGTATAATTTTATATTTTGCATACGCTTCCAGATACAACTGTCTATGAAAAAGAGTTGTTTCTAAATTTTTATTTTTTCATGTTTCTTCTTCTTTGTTTTGGTAATATTTCAGTGTTGATTTGATTTTTTAAAAGTAACCTACTTTTATTTTTGTGTTGGTTATTTGAATTTGTTTAGGCAGACAGTTGGTGGAAGGAAGTTGTGGGAGTCAAAAGACAACAGGAAATAGGGGCATGACAAGTTTGAGGAGATGACTCTCCAAGAAAGGCACTATGAAAAGGTGAGAGTTTCATTGAGCTATCTAGTTGATGAATGTGGCTCATATCATAAGTGACATTTTCCTATAAAAATCAGCCCTCTAATTTTTGTCATTTTATATTTTCCAGGGTATAAGGAACTCTAAAGGTGAAACATTACTTCAAGACAACTAAATGTATAATGGTACGGAATGATATATTATAGAATGTGAAACATTACTTCAAGACCACTAAATAAGGAAGGATGGAATGCAATTATAGTTGTTAAAATATGAGTTTTGTACTATTTTGATGTTTTAAGTTTTAATTTTATCAATTTCATCTCGTAATATTTTCAAGTTCACCAAATGAATTGGTCTAATATCAAACAAGCATTTTAAGTTATTAATGTAATGATACTAAATTGCATATTCAGTAGGTACACATATTTTTCATTTATTTAAATTAGGACATATATATACCCGTTTTTAAATAAAAAAATATAATAGATTTATCAAACAGTAGAAAGTTGCGATGAGATGAGAGTTGAGACAAGGAAAACACTTTTTTATTTTTATCCTGCCCCTAAAATAATTCCATTCCCAATATTTCAGAAGTAGAATTATATGAAGATAATTATAGTAGACCCAATGGTTGACCCAATATTAATCACTGACCATTTAATGATGTACTGGAAATTAGCGTCACAAAAGTAATAGTCAAACGCAAATGCTAACGACTATCATTGCCATTGGGATATTAATATTTTAGGATAAAAATTCTCTTGAAAATAGACAAAAGGATTAAAATATATTTACATCTAATATGACAGATAGCTATGTTCATATTGCTATTAATTTGCGAATAAATTTGCAAAGAGAAAAACAGAAGATAAATAAATTAATATAAAATATAACTACATTTCACTTTTTAAATTCATAAACCAAACATAATTTTAAAAATATTTATATTGAAACTATACCACAACTCCATGCGTAAGGGGCCAACTAGTAGATATAAGGTAAAAGAAAGTAACAAACATCATTTTGGGTTTATCCATAATTTTATTTGCAATAAAAAAGTTTAATTTATCTGTGTCTCCTACGGTTTTGGGACATGGATTCTGTCTACATCGGCCTATCTACACAAAATTTGAATTCACAAACAAACACAAATGCATATAATAACCAAAATTTGAATTCACAAAACCCTAGCCCTAATTTGTGAATTCAAATTCAATTCTGTAACGTCTCAAATTTCTAGCCCAAATGATAATGCAACAATCATGGCTCTCTTAAAGGAAAATCAAATATAATTTCTCATACTTGCATTACATAATAATAATAGTTCCTCATGCGATATTACATTGATTCAACAATAAATAAATAACCAAATAAGCACCCCCAAGGGTTTACAATCTTCCAAGGCTTAAGCCCGGTTACACAAAATGGTTATTCAAATCCACACATACATAGCCCTTGGTTTAAAAATAGGATCACAGCAAATGAGAGCTTTTATGCTCTCAACACACACATTTCCACGCCCTCAATTAGGTGGATTCACCACGTCTTTTCTTACACAAAAATCCAGTAGGGTGAGCATAAAGCCCAGTAGGAAATCCTTAACAAAGTATATACATTTTATACAAGTCTCAAAAGATGAATGCACATGCCATCCCCTGCCTTTTTTTAAATAAAACACATCTTCATCTTTTGAAAACTATCATGCTCAATGATGTTATGCAATTTCAACTGTTCAAAATTTATCAATTTAATTCAAGGGGCGGTAAATACAATTCTGGTAATCCCTAGGTACGTGTCTGCAAGTAGCCTATACAAGTACTACCAATTTGTTATTTTTATCGATATTAACTAGAAGGCTCGACACCTATCCGCACGAATTTTCAGTCTTTCACCTTGGACACTCAGGCCAACTTATCAATTTCATCTACACCACCTTTCAAGACTTACCACCGTATTTAATATACAATGCAACAATTCTTCCATTTTCAATTCTTCCACACAATACTACCATTGTGATCAAAATTCTCATTTCTCCTTTCCATACCATTTCACAAGATGAATAGATACACATTTATTCCAATTCATCCAAGGAATAACATAATTTCCACATTTAGAGCATTCTCTACAAATTAGCCATTTCAAAACTAAATCAACATTTTGAATAACAATTTCCCAAAATGAACAACAATTCTCATATTTCACAAACTTTATCATTCATATACATAAATAAACAATTTTCAAAACATCCATTTATTTTGACCCACAAAACAAATATGACAACATCTTCCAAGGATTTTCAACATCTTTAAAAAAAAAAAAAAAAAAAAAAAAAAAAAAAAAAAAAAAAACCCTTATTTCTAGGTTTTTTCACCAAAACCATTCATCTCCAAAATATTTAAAAAGATCTCACCAAAATCATCTTTCTTCAATTAATATAATTCAAAACCCTCAATTTCCATTTTAAAAGGAAAAGAAAGTAAACCCACTTTCAAAATTACTCTTCTTCTTTAATCAACAATCAATTTTCAAAACTAATCAAAGGATGATTTCGAAAATCATCTAGATCTTGCAAAAACATATATATAACTCAAAGGAAATCCCTACCTCAAGTTTGAAGAAGAAATCAGTTGAAAATCCCAAAATCAACAATGCCTAAACTCGATCTCCACCGCAGACAACATAGCCCTCACCTAGATAACTAACTTCGATGAAGAACTTGGATCTAAATCCCAATGGATTTGGAGAAATCAAAGATCATGGGAGGTTTTTGGTAGGAAATGTAGAGAGAAGAAGAGGAAATGTTTTTAAACAGAGAAAGATATACGAAAAGTGACATTCAATCAGCCCAAAGAGAAAAGAAAAAGAGCAAAATTCAGATCTACCAAACTTCCCGCACGTGCAGAGTCTTCTCCTCAAGACGGCGGCGTTGCGTCTCAAGACGGCGGCCTTCGCCCTGCACCTCCACAAGACCGCTTTTGTTTTTTAGTAGAATGCTTCACTTCCTTCCCTTGAATTTTGCACGTGCAGCCTCACCTCCTGCACATACGGCCCTCTCCCATATGTGCAGCCCAAAGCCCTGCACGTGCGGCCCTGGTCCTCAGCCCAAAATTCTCTCGGTTCAACTCCCGACTCACCAGACCTGACCCCGCACCCTTCAAGACAAGTGAAACTCAACACCAGAGTAAACAAGAATGAGAACTTTTTGAGAAAACTACTAAACACACAAACTCATACGAACAACAAGATTCCAAGTGAAACTCGTCACTCTAACTAGGTAGACCAAAAGGTAACAAAGAAGAACAAGAACACACAACGAAACCGGTCGTCACAACCTCTCCACCATAGCAAATTTCGTCCCAGAAATTAAATCAAATGACTCGAACAAGGATCTTTAAGCGATCAAAACCACGCTATTCCATTTTCAAAAATCAATATTAGCTCTCAACCTAATCTCACCATCACATCATGGTTACCTCACTAACAACAACCTCTCAAACACTCATCAACATGAAGTTTCTCCAGAAAGTAATGACAACCCACAACAACTTCATGCTTAAAATAGCAATATACATAACAACATGTATTTAACAATCTCAATACATTTCCCTCAAACACTAGGGAATATTACAACGAAAAGCAACTTAAACATTTTCAAATAAATCAAGATATTTAGAGTGGACTTCCACCTCCCGTTCCCACGTCGCTTCCTTAACCTCATGGTGTCTCCACAACACCTTTACCAATGGTATAGTTTTACCCCAGAGCACTTGCTCCTAGGTATCTAAAATTTGAACCGGTCACTCTTCATAAAAGGCATCCTTGTCTACCTCCAAATCCACCCAATCAAGCACATGTGAAGAGTCGGGTTCATACTTCCTAAGCATAGATACATGAAATACATTGTGAACCCCCCGAAAACTGTGGCGGTAAAGCTAACCAGTATGCCACTTCCCCAATTCGTTCTAAGATCTCAAAAAGCCCAATGAATCTTGGGGACAATTTACCACTTTTACCAAATCTTGTCAAACCCCGCCTTGGTGAGATTCTTAGAAACACATGGCCACTAACTTCAAAAGATAAAGGTCGTCTCCTCTTATCGGCATAACTCTTTTATCGACTTTGGGCCATATCTAACCTCTTCCGAATGAGAACAACTTTCTCGGTTGTCTCTTTAACAATTTCTGGACCCAACAACGGTGCGTCACCTACCTCGGCCCAACAAACCGGCAATCTACAAGGTCAGCCATACAAGGCCTCAAATGGCTCCATCCCAATAGTAGCTTGGTAACTGTTGTTATATGCGAACTCAACCAATGGTAAATGTTTCTCCCACGACTCCTTGAAATCAAGGACACAAGCTCTAAGCATGTCCTCCAAAATCTGAATGGTACGCTCTGACTGTCCATTGGTTTTAGGATGGTAAGTAGTGCTAAAGGTCAACTTTGTTCCCAACGCCTCTTGAAGGCTTTGCCACAACCAGGTAGTAAAACGAGGATCCCTATCCAACACAATAGTCACAGGGACTCCATAAAGTTAAACTATCTCTCTAATGTACAACTCTGCCAAGCATTTAATTGAGTCGCTGGTGTACATCGGAATGAAATGGGTAGACTTAGTCAACCTATCAACAATTACCCAAACGGCGTCATTGTCTCGTTGTGTTCTAGGAAGCCCAACTACAAAATCCATGGTAACGCGCTCCCATTTCCACTCGGCTATCGGTAAGGGTTGTAACAAACCCACTGGTCTTTGGTGTTCGGCCTTCACTTGTTGACAAGTAAGGCACTTCGATACAAATAAAGCGACATCTCGCTTCATACCCCTCCACCAAAATTGACGACTACGATCATGATACATTTTAGTGCCTTCCGGGTGTACCGCAAGGCGTGAGTGATGGAACTCCCGAAGTACTTCCTCTCTACAAGATTTTGGTACAAACAAACGATCTAGGTAACATACACTCAGATCCGAGTGAACGTTCAAACCTTTCTCTTCCTTCCCATTGGAAATCTTAACACGGATTGATTCCACATCACGGTCTCCTCATTGTGCCTCTATGACCTTACTAACCAAGATAGGTTGATCATTCAAAGTAAACAAGATAGCACTCTCTCTAGACTCTCCCAAGTGAAAATCAAACTTGCCAATAACATCTAGCATATCCCATTCCCGAATGGCCACATTTGCCAAACTACTCACAGATTTCTGACTCAAAGCATCGGCCACTACATTGGCCTTTCTCGGATGATAGTATAACTCAAAGTCATAATCCTTCATAAATTCCATCAACCTCCGTTGACGTAAGTTCAAGTCTTTTGAGAAAACAAATATTTTAGACTCTTATGATCGGAGAAAACCTCAAACTTCTCGCCGTACAAGTAATGCCTCCAAATTTTCAAGGCAAAAATTACCGCCACTAATTCTAAATCATTGGTGGGGTAATTCTTCTTGTGAGTTTTCAATTGCCATGATCCGTAGGCCATAACTTTTCCTTCTTGCATTAAGACACAACCAAGTCCATCCCCAGACGCATCACAATAGACGGTGTAATCCAAACCCCTTTCCGGAATTATCAAGACCGGTGCTGTAGTCAATCTAGTCTTAAGTTCTCAGAAAAACGTTTCACAAGTCTCATTCCACACAAACTTGACACCCTTCCTAGTCAACTTAGTCAAAGGTGCAGTTAGTCTAGAGAAGTCCCTTACGAAGCGTCAATAGTACCCTGCTAACCCCAAGAAACTCCGAATCTCAAAAATATTCTTGGGTTGTTCCCAATCTTCTACCGCGTCTATCTTTGAAGAGTCTACAGTTACTCCCTCACTCGACACTACATGGCCCAAAAATTTCACCTAAGTGAGCCAAAACTCGCACTTATCAAATTTGGCATACAAACGGTGCTCCTTAACCAATTCAAGCACTACTCGTAAGTGAGCCTCATGTTCCTCCTCGGAGGTTGAATAAATTAAGATGTCGTCCACAAAGATGACTACAAAAGGTCCAAGTCTTCCCGAAAAATTTGGTTCGTCAAATCCATAAAGGAAGCCGGTGCATTAGTCAACCCAAAAGGCATTACAAGGAATTCATAGTGGCCATAACACGTACGAAAGGCCGTTTTCTGGATGTCCTCCTCGCGAATTCTCAACTGATGATACCCCGACCTCAAATCTATCTTTGAGAAGCAACGAGACCCTCTAAGCTGGTCAAACAAATCATCTATTCTAGATAGAGGATACTTGTTCTTAATGGTAACTCGATTCAACTTGCGGTAATCAATACACAACCGCAACGATCCATCCTTCTTCTTCGCAAAGAGAGCCGGTGCTCCCCAAGGCGATGTACTAGGGCGAATGAAGCCCTTGTCTAGAAGTTCTTGGAGTTGAATCTTCAACTCATGCACTTCGGCTGCTGCAAATCTATACGGTGACATGGAAATTGGTGTCGTGCTAGGCACTAATTCGATGGAGAACTCTATGTCCCGATGGGGTGGCAAACTAGTAAGATCCTCAAGAAAGACCTCCGAGTATTCATGAACTACCCTTGGTAATTCAACACGGGCCCCGTCACTCTCACCATTCAAGAGTGTTACAAGAAGGCCACTAAGCTTGCTCCTACTACGAGGGTCAAAGATTGGCGACAAGACCCTATCCACTCGGTTCCCCAGAAAGTAAAAACAATCATCACCTGAGGTGCAAACTGTAACTCTCTGACGGTAACAATATGTCACAGCTCGGTACGAACATAACCAGTCCATGCCTAGAATGACATCAAAACTCAACATGTCTAGCAATACAAAAGCAAACGGAAGTCGACGCCCGACAACTTCTATCTCACAATCATGACACCCCCGGTCTAAATCAATCATACCCCCAACAGGTGACTCTACTTTGAGCGAAGACGCTAATCGTGCCACCTCTAACCCCAATGCAGAAACAAATGCAGTAGATATAAATGAATGAGATGCACCCATGTCTATCAATACATTAGCCAAAGTATTGCACACAACAAAAATACCTCTCATAACTGAGGTTCCCGGTAACTGCTTTGGCGCGGTAACAGCATACACACGCCCCTGTGGCCCCTGATGAACTTGCTCCTCTCTCGAAGCATAGGCCTGATGTACTAATTGAGCCGCAGCGACTCCTTGATTTTCTCGTGAAGCCTGAGCTGAATGAGCTTGTTGGTGACTCTGAGTCTGTTTCGACCCTGATGCGCCAGATGTGCCTCCTAACTGTGGACAAGTTCTCTTCATATGCCTCAGCTGACCACACTGATAACAATTAAACCCTTGGCCTCTATTTTGAGACTGAGACTGACTCTGAGATCGGTTAGGTGGTGGCGGTAACATCGGCAGCCCACCTCCCTTATGTGGGCACGAAAAGGCTTTATGACCTGGTTGGCCACACTTGAAGCATGAAAAACCACTCCATGCACTTTTTCCCGGGCCCGCACTAGGCAAAGGAAAAGTGAATCTAGACTGTTGTGGTTGGGATTGGGATGGAAAAGTGTTCCTACTCTTCTTGTTTTTCCTATAGTCTCCTTGAGACTCCTAGCCCCTATACCTCGAACCGTGAAGCCTCTCCTACTCAACTTGTATAGAAATCTCTACATGTGCCGCTGACTCCACAAGACGGTCATAATTCTGAATCATATTGCCGACAATCTTGAAGAAGATCTTGGTTCTCAACTTCTTCTCAAATTCTATACAACGATGCTCTTCCGTTGCCACTAACTTCGGTGCAAACCTGGACAAACTAGAGAAGACTACTTCAAACTCGGCCACGGACATGTTAAGTTGTGTGAGGTCTTGAAACTCTTGCCTCAATCTCTCCCTAGCAATGGGAGGTAAGTACTTATCTTGGAAAGCAACCATAAAGGCTTTCCATGACGGCTCCACTCTACCCTTGGCATATTTTCACTGTTGACCCGTATCTCCTTTAAGGTAGTAACTCGTTAGAGTCACTCTCAACTCGCTATTATTAATGTGAAGCATCTCAAATGTTTTCACAGTTTGTTCGAGTCACTCATTTGCTTTCTTAGGCTCGGGGCCACCATGGAATTCATCCAGTTTGGCCCGCAAAAACTCCCTAGTAAGGAAACTCGCTCTTGCCTCTAAGGTGTTCTCTCGGGTTTGGTTCTCTGCCCTCAACAAGTTCATAGCCCCTACTATTTCTCTAGCTAGGGCCCCCATTGCGGTTTGACCCACTTAGTCTGCTTGTTCGGCCATATTAGCTTGGCCTGACTCTTCCTCTTGCACCGGGACCTCCTAGACCGGTACCTCATGCACACCCCGGCGAGCCTTACCATGCCTCCTGCTTCTACCACCACAGGTTTGACCTCGTCTTGACATCTTATAAAGGACAATAAAAATAATTCAACACACTAACCCATACGTGCCCGTAACCTGCCTCACACGTTTAATCACAATAATTCTATATTTTTTTTTCTACTATATATAGACATTTCAATGTCACTCCACACAAGCACTTAGTCATGTAAACACATGTGGATTATCCTTTCATGATGAAATTCGTCTCACGAAAAACCAAGAATTCTTAGTAGAACGAGTATTGATCAAGTACCCTTCTAAAAAGACCTCAAGGAATTTAATAGGCGCAAATAACATCCCAAAAGTTCAATCCCATATAGCCACATAAGCATGTTATCACAAAATCACAAAAACTTAACATCTTCCTATCATGCTCCTATCATGCAACATGAACCCAACGTGGTAAAACCACCACTTCCTACGAGCTCCAAGTATTCGAACCCGGTAGCTCTGATACCAAGTTGTAACGTCCCAAATTTCTAGCCCAAATGATAATGCAACAATCATGGCTCTCTTAAAGGAAAATCAAATATAACTTCTCATACTTGCATTACATAATAATAATAGTTCCTCATGCGATATTACATTGATTCAACAACAAATAAATAACCAAATAAGCACCCCCAAGGGTTTACAATCTTCCAAGGCTTAAGCCCGGTTACACAAAATGGTTATTCAAACCCACACATATGTAGTCCTTGGCTTACAAATAGGATCACAGCAAATGAGAGCTTTTATGCTCTTAACACACACATTTCCACGCCCTCAATTAGGCGGATTCACCATGTCTTTTCCTGCACAAAAATCCGGTAGGGTGAGCATAAAGCCCAGTAGGAAATCCTTAACAAAGTATATACATTTTATACAAGTCTCAAAAGATGAATGCACATGCCATCCCCTGTCTTTTTTTAAATAAAACACATCTTCATCTTTTGAAAACCATCATGCTCAATGATGTTATGCAACTTCAACTGTTCAAAATTTATCAATTTAATTCAAGGGGCGGTAAATACAATTTTGGTAATCCCTAGGTACGTGTCTGCAAGTAGCCTATACAAGTACTACCAATTTGTTATTTTTACCAGCATTAACCAGAAGGCTCGACACTTATCCGCGCGGGTTTTCGGTCTTTCACCTCAGACACTCAGGCCAACTTATCAATTTCATCTATACTACCTTTTAAGACTTACCATCGTATTTACCCCAAAACCATTTCATGAAAACTCATTTCTCAACATTCTTTTCTCAATGCAAGTTTTCAAATCAACTTTCAAAGTTCAATGTAATTAAATGAATTGATATGCCAATGCAACAACAATCAATACAATGCAACAATTCTTCCATTTTCAATTCTTCCACACAATACTACCATTGTGATCAAAATTCCCATTTCTCCTTTCCATGCCATTTCACAAGATGAATAGATACACATTTATTCCAATTCATCCAAGGAATAACATAATTTCCACATTTAGAGCATTCTTTACAAATTAGCCATTTCCAGACTAAATCAACATTTTGAATATCAATTTCCCAAAATGAACAACAATTCTCATATTTCACAAACTTTATCATTTATATACATAAATAAACAATTTTCAAAACATCCATTTATTTTGACCCACAAAACAAATATGACAACATCTTCCAAGGATTTTCAACATCTTTAAAAAAAAAAAAAAAAAACCCCTTATTTCTAGGTTTTCTCACCAAAACCATTCGTCTCCAAAATATTTAGAAAGATCTCACCAAAATCATCTTTCTTCAATCAATATAATTCAAAACCCTCAATTTCCATTTTAAAAGGAAAAGAAAGTAAACCCCCTTTCAAAATTACTCTTCTTCTTGAATCAATAATCAATTTTCAAAACTAATCAAAGGATGATTTCGAAAATCATCTAGATCTTGCAAAAACATATATATAACTCAAAGGAAATCCCTACCTCAAGTTTGAAGAAGAAATGAGTTGAAAATCCCAAAATCAACAATGCCTAAACTCAATCTCCACCGCACACAACGTAGCCCTCGCCTAGATAACCAACTTCGATGAAGAACTTGGATCTAAATCCCAATGGATTTGGAGAAATCAAAGATCTTGGGAGGTTTTTGGTAGGAAATGTAGAGAGAAGGAAGAGGAAATGTTTTTGAGAGAGAGATATACAAAAAATGACATTCAATAAGCCCAAAAAGAGAAGAAAAAGAGCAAAATTCGGCCCTACAAAACTTTCCGCACATACGGCGCGTGCTCTCACACGTGCGGCCAGCACTCCCGCACGTGTGGCCCTTCTCCTCCCACCCTATTTTTTTAGCAGAATGCTTCACTCCCTTTCCCTGAATTCCGCACGTGCAGCCTCACCTCCCGCATGTGCGGCCCTCTCCCGCACGTGCGGCCCAAGGCCCCGCACGTGCGGCCCTGGACCTCAGCCTTAAATTCTCTCGGTTCAACTCCCGACACACCGGACTTGACCCCCCACCCTCCGAGACAAGTAAACTCAACACCAGAGTAAACAAGAATGAGAACTTTTTGAGAAAACTACTAAACACACAAATTCATACGAACAACAAGATTCCAAGTGAAACTCGTCACTCTAACTAGGTAGACCAAAAGGTAACAAAGAAGAACAAGAACGCACAATGAAACCGGTCGTCACAAATTAAAACCCTAGAATTGGGTTAGGGCTAGGATTCAATTTGAAACCCTAGAATTGGGTTAGTGCTAGTATAATATTAAATGAATTTATATCTCTATCATGATTTTTCTTAGTCGGTAGAGAGTGGCCTTAGAAGTTTTTCAATCTTTAGCCAACACTATGGGGTTTTGGTTGTAACGCCCCGCCTTTTTATTACTCAGATTCCATTACCAAACCATTATTATAGATTCAATTTCAGAGATAACATACGAAAACTCTTTATATTTACAAGAACACATGAATAAAGATTCTCTCATCTGAATATAATATGAATGCAACAAGAGTTATAATTAAATAAATTGCCCGTAGGCTTATGTCTTCTAAATGAAGAGAAAGGGTTTAACCCTTTTACATCAATGGAATTCCGCCCACAAACAAAAGGCCTCGTGGCCAACAGGTAAAGAAGATCCATGACCTTGAAACACTTCTCGATGTTCACCTGAAAAAGGATTAGCAATGTGGGATGAACATAAAGTCCAGTAGAGATTTCAACATGATCCTATACAATAACAACTTACAAATAGCTATGATCATGAATTTTTAGTCTCATACTGTATAAATAATGTGACAGTTTATACAGAAATATACGTATATAAGAACTTTTCTCAAAGTTATTCATTTCATTCAATAACATAAGTAATTCACTTTTCTTTCTTCTTGTTACCTTTTTCCAATATTCATATGACTATAACAAATTTCTGAAGAAAAACAATTTCAGCAAGCCCATTACGTTTTCTCTCACTTTCCAGACTTATACCTGATTTGCCTTTTCAAAACATGTTCACAAGTATTCAAAGTCTTTCACATTTTTCACAATCTCAACACAATACTTACGTCTGTTTCCAACACATTCATAACTATACAAGTATGCCTTTAATACAAAAGGAAAACAACAAGCAATCAATAACTATCTGTTTCAACAATTGAGGCAATACGGCCTTAAAGAATGATAACCATCATAACCCATGATATACCCAGATACACGGAGACAATAATGATAAATAAATTTTGCTCTACCTGCCTTAAGCACAGTAAACCAAGGATACACCTTTCCACAATGAAATGCCAATTTACCAAACACCGGCTGAAAAGTAATGGTACCTCTGTCAAGTTCTCCAGGCGCTAGCTAGAAGGTTTTGGTACCTCTCATTCTAAGCGCAACCAATTCTCCAGGCGCTAGCTGAGAGGCAATGGTACCTCTCATTCTCAGCGCAGTATACGTTACCAATCATTACAACATGACAAAGTACAACCAACAAGTGTAATGCATACATATAAACTATTCAACAAATTACAACCAACACAAGTGTAATGCATACACAACAATTCAACACAACAATGTCATCCTCCACCGATGACCAAGGACAAAACCTCTAAATGTATGTATTCAACACACATATTATAATAATTCAACTCTCGTGAGATTTTAAATCCAACAACAACAATAGTAAGATAACTAAGGACAAAACCTCCAAATGTATGTATTCAACACACTTATTATAATAATTCAACTCTCATGAGATTTTAAATTCAACCTCAAGTTAATTTCTGAAATTCACATAGTGTTATCATTTCATTCTTCCATTTCAAAAATCAATTCTCTTATTTTCCAAGTTAGCATACTCCACCCTTTATCCCAATCTATTCTTTTCATTTCACAAAACTAATTCCATGTATATCAAAGCCATAACCCAACTCAATTTAATATGTTCAATCCAAAATAATTCCAATGCCATAGTTAATTCTCCATTTTAGCTATTAACACATTTACACAACCCATAATAACAATTTACAAACATTATTCAATTTTACCCATTTTTAATTCACCAAGTCAAAACATTAAATTAGGGCTTTTTCTTCTTTCAACATAAAAATGCTAGATTACTCCCCAATTAACCCAAACAACAATCAATTTAACAATCTCATTCCTAAATAACAAACCCTAGGTTCCCTTTCATGACTTTCAAAGAAATCCATAATGGATATGATTTTAATGCAGTACAAATCTATCACATATCTATCTATAAATGAGGTATTGAAAAAGAACAAGGAAATCCCTACCTTAAGATTCGAAGCTCAAGATTTGAAGCTAAAGATGAAGACCCACCTTGAAACTCCAATGAAATTCCAAAACACTCGGTAAAAGTCTTGATCTATGCTTGCTCTTCAACCATCTTGAAGGATTTGGGGTGAATCCTGGGTAAATAGAAGAGAAATCAAGAGTTTGGAAGGTTAGGTTTTCGAGTTTGGAAGATGGGAGGAGAACAGAGGGAGAAAAATACAATTTTCGGGCCAAAAAGTCACTTTATAATGTCTGTTAGCGACCTGTTCACTCGAGCGAAGGAAGCTTGGCTCGAGTGTACAAAAGAAACTCTCAGATTCTCTGAAAAACGCACTCTTCGCTCGAGCGAGCATGCTTTCAGCACAGAAACTTAAAATTTAAACAGGTGCAACTCTCTCATTCGGACTCCGTTTTAGGTCGTTCTTGTGCCCAAATTAAAGTCCCGGAAGTAAGCTTTCCAATGGTTCTAGCCTCACATCAAGATTCAAAGTATGGAGAGAGAAAATGATAAAAAAGTGAAAACTACTCAATAACATTTATTCAAATTTGAAGTTTCCGATTCAATCTCACCCAACCACTATGGTAACACCTTAACCAAGGCTCAAATAACAACTAAGAAGGTTCTCAATCAAGGTAATCAAATGGTCAAATATAGTTCCATTATAATAGAAAACACAGAGTGCTACATTGGTTAATACATTTTTAATTTTGTTTGAATTTAAAATGGAAAAATATTATAAGTAAAATATAAGAGGAATTAAAGTAAAATTTAGAATCAATTATAAAGACTATCAGTGTAATATATTCATTATATTATTGGTCTTTATAATTTGTTTTAAATATTATTTTGATTTTTCTAATTTTGCACTTAATTTTTTTCTGTTTCAATTGTTAACAACATTTGATGGAGGGACCATCTTGTAACAAAATTTAAAATGTAAAGACCAAAATGTTCAAATTAAAATTACGATAACTAAAATGACACTTCACTTAAATTATAGAGATCAATGATTTAATTTACAATTTAATTAAAAAAAAATTCTCTCTTTTGTAAGAGATAATTGGACAAGTATTGTAACATGAATAATGTAGAGTAGTACTCTAAAAACACTAAATAATGGAAATTTTAAAATAAAAAACAAATGGTTTAGATTATTATAATGAAACTCATAATGCACTCTATGTGTTCGAACAATACTCTTCAATACAGATCGAGGACTAAATTTTTTATTTTTTATTATTTTTGTGAAGATTTGTCTGACAATCATAAAAAATAAAAAAAACTAAAAAATAAAATTTAATTTGCCAACCGGTAGCCTTGGATCTTCTGTGGAATGAAGATAGGGAAAGTGGTAATGTTTAGTGGATAAAATTAACTTAAATTGGTAGTTTTTGTATTTTGTCTCATATATCATTTTCATTCATACATTTTTAATTGATTTGATTTAAAATTTTATATTTGATTCAAGTAATACCGTCAATTACTGCTTTTGAAGTAAAATCGTTAATCATATGATTGAGATTGACTCACTTACTTAAGAAAGTGACAAATATCATTTTGGGTTTATCCATAATTTTATTTGCAATAAAAAATTTTAATTTATCTGTGTCCTGACCCAGGTTTTGGGACATGGATTCTGTCTATATCGGCCTATCTACACAGAATTTGAATTCACAAACAAACACAGAGATTGGTGCAACTCATAATTAATCAAAATTTGAATTCACAAAAAAACACAAATGCATATAATAACCAAAATTTGAATTCCCAAAACCATAGCCCTAATTACAAATATGAAGAGAATCATATCAAATTGGACAATTAATCATATAAAAAAGTTCAACAACACAAACTTGTAATTTTTATTTCTAATAAAGATTGGCTCCCAACCTCAATTGAAAATATATAAAAATGAAAAACTAAATTAACCCAATTAAATCTAGTTGCTCTAGTTTATGCAACTGATTTAATCTCTAACATGTCCTTCCTATTCTCCTTAAACTAGATTTGGATACTAAATTTCAACATAAAAATAACTTTTCTCTTAATGAAAATCCCATCTAAAAAAAGATTAAATAAAAAATAAAAAATATCTTAAACATAAAATTGAAGGGCTCATTAAATTTCTCAATGCTGATGATCCATTGCATTGACCAACTATTAGATTTATCAATGAATTTTTTTCTAAACAAAATCAAATTAAACCTTGTGTTCTAATCAAGGGTCAGGAGTTTGATTTTTTTTTTTAAATTTTTTTTATTCAACTATATCAAAAACATATACTCAATTAAATTAAAATGCGCTGCATCCTTATTTGTAAACCCTAGCCTTAATATGGATTGATTTTTTCTAACCGGCCATTCAGGTGGAGGATGGTGAATTAGAGGTTTTTCAGCCGCAACTGAATTGCAAACACCCCTAGTTTGAGGTAGAACAAAAGGCGTGGTTTTAAATGTACGGGTAGTTTGGTAATCTTGTCCTTATGGACATAGTGTTTTAGGGGTAATTTTATTTTCACACACTAATTCCATTCAATTCATACACTTAATGAAAATTTTCATGAATATAATTTTGTCCTAAAATAAAAATGTCATAATTCCATCATCTTCTTCTACTCAAACCTTATTTTTAAAATGCCACAACCATCCTCTATTGCCAACGTCACCTTTCTTATCCGTAATCCCCTCCCGTCGCCTCTTTTCTTATCTGCCTGTGATCATTTCTCGTCATGAACCATACACTCCCACAAGTCTCTCACCACGAATCACTCAATGTTGACTGTGGATGTCTAGGATGAAGGGGGATGAGCTAAAAGTGGCGATGGTTGTGGCGATGGATAATTGAAAGTGACAGCAATGATAGTAAAAGATGAATGGATGCGTGAAAAACATATATATATATATATATTAGACTCTGTTTGGTATAGTTTTAAAATATGTTTTCAAAATTAAATAAATAAATAAATAAAATTTTTTATTTCAATATGGTTTCATCTTTTTCAATAATGCTAGGGATCATGAAAAATATATCATGAAGATTTTTCATCCCTTGATTATAGTGTGATTAATGTGTAATGTTTTATTGTATGGGTAATCTAAAGGTCGAGAATCTTTCATGATCATCTTCATGATATTTTCTTCATGATCCCTAACATTATTGCATCTTTTTAGGGGCAAAAGAAATTTAAAAATTTTTTTTAAAAAATTGGTATTTATTTTTGTCAAATTAATTTATATTTTTCTCATAAAAATTTCAAAAAGTTGATTCAAAAATTTAAACCAAACATAGCCTTAGGTTTTAAAATTGAAAATGAGAGTAATATTGAAATATAAAAATGTGTACTGAGAATTTTTATTTTTATAATGTGTGTTTTGAAAAAATATTCATTAAGTGTGTGTACTGAAGGAAATTAATGTGTGAAAATAGAATTGCCTTATATTTCTTAAAATTTATTTTACATTTTTTACACATTGATTTAATAAAAATAATTAAGATAATATTGAATATATATTATATATACTTATCATATTATCGACAATTTTATCGATGGCTTAGTTATTAAAGTGTTTACTTCTTATGTGATTGATTCCAGGTTTACACCCTCTCCACAAACTTATTTTTGTCTAGCAATAGAGGAATCAATCACTAGTGATATTATTACATAAACGCAACACTCCTGACTGTAAACAGTATAATATTGCAGGACTTGAAAGGAGAATACCATGAAAAATAATTTCACATGCCAAAATCCAATTTAGAACCAGCAAGTGCGTTCGCTTAGATTAGCCAAATAATCGAACACGTTTGCCAATTTCTCCTAATAAAAATCATTGCTTCATGTTCGTACCAAAGAAAATCCTTTGCAGATACAAAATGGAAACACTTTCAGACAGTTCCTAGAATGTAAAGGAAAACACATCGAGGCCAAAGAAATATACAGTGGACAGCAAAATGAAGGTAGAATCAAAGTAGGGCACAACACTCACTAATCACAGAAAGCATCTTTTACAAAGATTAGGATCTGGGACAGAGCACATGATGTTGTAGTGTCTATCTTCTTCCATCATCATCTCTTGTAAGCACTGTGATTTTCCGATTTGCATTTGAATAACAAATCTCAACGGGAAATAACAAAGTTTACCCGCTGAAATTAGAGGTGCATCCATGGTAAATCAGCTATTTAGGAGCTTGCACTTCCGGTTGTAGCGTGCAACCAAAAGGATATCTTCAGATAATGCAATTTCACAACTTTGAATTAGGCTTTCATCAACAGATCTGTAATTATAACCAGAAAAAAAAAATTAAAAATTAAATCATTATCCACACTCCCAAATGTTTCCAGGGTACAGTTCTAACAAAAAAGCTCACAATTTTTCACATTGAAGAAACAAGACAAATGATTGCAATTCCTAATGTTATGAGATTTTAAGCAACTTCCGAATTTCAACTAGTGGTTTCTGTTTCAATGAATTGAGTTTGCAGAAAGGACCAATTTTTACAGAGAAGAATAAAAACAGAGCATCGTAATCTCAGCTATGGTATTCATTAATGGAAAAGACGACATACTAGACAACAACTCTCCTCCACCCCTTTTCTTCTACATATATCTTCCATAATCTCCCTCTCCCTCCATTTACAAGAATCAGTGAGGGCATAAACTGTCTTTGTAACTAATAAATGATGCTTGAACCAATACAAATGTACCATGTGGCTTATTTATCCTAGCTCAGCACTTCCGCCAAATTATCAGCCACATGTTTTTTTTCCCATTTCAAAATTGCAACGATCCTTGACCTGTATCAGGCAAGGACCTCCAAACTGAATAAAAATCTCACCAGCCTACATATGATTTTGCCAAAGTCTATATAATTTTTACTTTGGCCCCTCCAAAATCAAGATGATTTTAGAACAACCCTCCCAAACTTCATAAAAATCTCATTAGCCCCATACAGTTTTTAGTATTTATAAAATAAAATAGCAATTTGGTCTCCAAAATCTATAATATTCTTATTTTGGCACATCCAAAATCTACATAATTTTATATTGGCGTTCCCCTTTGCAAAATTTATGAGTTCACCACTCTGTGTGTGTGTGTGTGTGTGTGTGTGTGTGTGTGTGTGTGTGTGAGAGAGAGAGAGAGAGAGAGAGAGAGAGAGAAACTTCTTGTGTATTCCTTACATCCTATGAGTTACAACATACAGACAGAATAGTATCACTTAAATTTGGTCAGACTTTCACCTTACCTTCAATTACGAACCCACAAGGGTTCCAAAGACACAGGCTTCTCATTTCGTGTATGAACTGGTGGAGTGCTTAGAAGCGGTGCATGCACAGTTATTGGAAGCACCCACTCGCACTTGTCTCTTCCATCCATCAGAAGAGGATGCTCAAATCTGGCATGAAAGAACAAAAAGGAGTTGAGGACAAGAATTGAGTGACAGAGTACTCAACTACAGCTAAAACAGTGAGTGCTTACCTAAATACCAATCACAAAATAGCATTTCAAATTTTAAAGAAACTCAAAATGGTTGAAGTTTTATAAACACTTTTTTTTTTCCTTTTTGAAATTTTGGTAATTCTTACTGGATTACCCAGCTACTAGTGTTCAGGGAACTGAACTAGTTGAGTAGGACAATTTGGATCAGGATCAAACATGTTTGTCCCTGAGAAAGCTTTTGACACTAGGTGAACCATGCAAAAATAAGGAACTTGTGAGTGGAATGTACTGATGACAAGGTTGATCTTCTGAATTCAACCCAGTACACAGGAGCTTCATTGGCAAGACTGATCTGTTAGTAGTAGCTCAGCAACCAACCCAAATGCCACAAAAGGGGTATGATTAGACCCTAGGTAGAACCATTTTTGGTACATCAGAGGCCGTAGCCGGGGGAGGGGGAAGTCATGCCTATGACAAAACTCAAACCCACAACCTCCTAGTAAGGTGCAAGGGCTTTTTGGCTAATTGGGCTAGCCCTAGTTGGTTTAGATAGAAGAACCTTTAATGTCTCCTTGAGGCATTCGGAAGGATGTCTTTTCCTTTCTTTAGACTCCTTTATCTCTTAACAGTCGCATTCATATAAATGAACAAACCAAATAATTTTGTCCAATTATCAGAAAACATTAATACCCTAACAAATTACGTATTGGTACGGATGTTCTGAAACATGGTACACTTTTGTTCCAAAATAGTTTAATTTAGTGGTCCGAAGCGATCTCAAAAGGTTTTTCCAATATATTTCTTGAAATGTTACCTTAGGAGAAAAAAAATCAAATATATGAACTAAAATCTATGGTGAGTTAAGTTTTGACAAGACAAAAACATAAAAAATGAGTCATAATTTCCATAGAAATGATTTGCTAGATGAAAATAAATAAATAATTATTGGATACCTAATAGTTAAAAAAAAATTACTCTGAAAGTATCTTAAATTCTTAAGTGTAATATATGTAAATCTACTCCTATTATACCACATTTTAAAGCATGTGGCATACCACGTTCTTGTTCCTATTCCCATTCCATGTACCAGAACGATTCACGTTTTAGGTAACATAGGTTCAACAAAAGAAGACAAATGAGAGATTTGACATTTCTCAAACCTCACACAAGGCAAGAGACATGTTAGAGATATTTATGCCCATTTGTATGATCATGCACACATAATTATAAATCTCATAAGCAGAGATTTTTCACTTAAGAGCAGGTTCATAGTTTTTTGACTATCAGTGGTGTCTTCCGGGCTTAACCCATATCTGTAGATTGTAAATAATCACAGGTATTTGGGGTTTACTCTTTATGGGCGGATTCAAAGGGTCCAATTGGGGGGTTCCTCTGATGCAGGACAAATAGGGAACAAGTTGGGTTTGTTTAGGGTAATAAATAGGTAAGAGTTTAAGCATGAAAAAATGGGATTTTAGTACTGTTTAGGGGCTGCTCTAAGGATGTGAACAGTAACTCGTGAATAGTAAACTAAAACATAAAAGGAGAAGAAAAGAGAAGAAGAAGATAGGTCTAGGCATCACACCTAGATTCCATAGGCATCACACCTAGGGTTTGACTGTGTCACACAATCCATTAAGAAGTAGGGCTGCAAACGAGCCGAGCCGAGCCGAGTTTTACAATATTCGAGCTTGGCTCGACTTGTTTATAAGGTGTTCGAGCTCGGCTCGAGCTCGAAACGAGCTACACCATCTTAGCTCGAGCTCGGCTCGTCTAAAATTTATAAAACTCGAGCTCAGCTCGTGATGGCTCGATAAGCCAAGAGAAAACCAAGGAACATAGCAAGCTAACTCTCTGCACTTATATAGAAGTTTGTCCACCTTAAAATGCATTTTCCAATCGATGTGGGACTTCCAACAAAGGGGCCAAACAACGTCGTTTGGCACAATAAGTTCATCCTCTCTTTGAGTCCTACATCGCTGAAAGAGGAAGGACCTTTGTGTGCTAATGCCTATAAAAGTGGTGTTGACCCTGTCAAAGAAAGAAAAGCAAAGGCAAGCCTTGAATGCTTTTTATATTAAAATAATAAGGAACATTGATGGACCAATTAAAATATTTGAATTTAATAAATATAATATAATATAATAATATTTTATTTTATTATAATATATAATATATATACAATATATATATATTTTTAAAATATAAAAATAAAAAATTAATATTTATATTTATATTTTTGAGCTCACGAGCTTATTCGAGCGGAGCAATATTAAGCTCGAGCTCGGCTCGTTTATTAATCGAGCTTGGAATTTAAGCTCGAGCTCGGTTCGTTTATTAATCGAGCCGAGTTTGAACAAGCCTTAACGAGCCGAACTCGAGTTTGTTCATGAACAACTCGGTTCGTTTGCAGCCCTATTAAGAAGCTTCAAAGCTCTCAACTTTTTATAAAATATCAACTCCATATAATTAAAAGCATTACATGGCTTTATATAGAACTAAGAGACTTTCTAAACCAATTAGAACCAAAAAAGGAAACTACTATAATAGTTTAGACTTCCAAAACTAATTTAAGACCAAATAAGAAACATAAATAAAATCAAATCAAATAACTTGACCCACAAGACGACCCATGGGTGATCTCTACAGCCCATGACAACAATAATGAAAATTACCAAAATACTCTCGACTTAAAAATCCTACAAAACATAAAAATAATCATAAAATAATACTCTAAAAATACTAGAAACATAATTATATAAAATTCCTATCAATTTCTCTATGAAATCATGCCAATATCCATATATCATTGCTTCTTTGAATTTAGCCTTCATTGAGCTTCTTATACTTTGCATTATCCTCATCATAAAAAAAGAGTGGGGTCATAGTTTGAGCATCTTCTCTTAGAAGGCAGAGAAAGAGTAAAGGGGGAGAATAATGACCTGTATGCTTAATCATAACACAAGTTTTATACCATAAAATACATTGTATGTGAATCAGTCAAATATTGGCAATGTAGGACCAAAATGGTCTTCAATACACATTTATTTACAGTTGTTCGATGTAACTTGTTTGCACCATCCAATCCAAACATCTTAGTTCATAAACTTCTGGCCAGGGCGTGTTAATATTCTTCAGAGTAAAAACAATTACTAAGAAACTGACCAACAAAAATGGGGCAAAATAAAAGAGAAATAAAAAGATGAAAAACTAGGAGCTAGACAACATCTGATATATATATATATTTATAGGAGTAATGATGCCAACTAACAGCTAAAGGATAATTCCCCTAATAAAAATGCCATCAACATGCAATTATAATCCAAAACATATGAATCTTTGGAACAAATTAAGCCTAAAGTGATCTTATTAAATTGCCATACCTAGTCCAATCCACATTCTTTGGAGTGGTAAAGAATTCAAAACGAAGAGCCCACTGGACAGAGATATGGGGAGTGGAAAACAACATAGGCCCATCCATGGGAATGGAAAAGAGAAAACTGGTCTGCACCAAATCTGCAACAACCTCATGGTGATCGCTATGAACCTACATAATCCAACAAACATGGCACTACACATTATTTACTATATGGATAACACAAAAGAAACTAGCAAGACATACAAAAGAATGGCAGCAATGTATCTGTTGCTGTTCAGAAATATCACAGTGGATTTGGCATAATTATACTACCATGGAAGCTCACAAGAATACATCTGTCAAGTATTTCACAACTATTTAAATTCAGAACCTACATTCCCAATTTACTTCTAGAAATTGACAAAGGACATGATTCTGATTAAAATACTGGCAAGAAAAGGGTAAATTGGCCAACTACGAGTAGGTTTGAGTTGTCAGATTCATCATCTTTTGGAAAAATCTGATTGACCTTGTGTCTACTGATTTTCCCAAACAGAAAAATAAGAAATTGACAATGCCTATTATCCCCCAATGACGTAAAACATTCTTCTGTCAGCACCTTGAGAACCACTCAAAGCTAGGGATTACAATGGAGCAGGTTTGGACCCAGTCAACTTTTTGTGACCCTTCACTGGGACAAAGACATTGCTTCCTGGACCTTTTTTTCCCCTTTCAATTTTCCATAGATGACACTATCTTCCAGATTTGACTCGAACTCATGAGAGGCCTAAGGCAGGGGAACATGAATCTAAACAGTGTGGAGTGGGTTTGGTTTCCCAAAAGGTCATGAAATTGTTATAATTAAACAGTGACATTACACAGGTAGCATGCTAATGCGTCATAGTCGCTGCTCATAAATACTTGATTTTTAA
The DNA here is from genome assembly GCA_025200525.1 of Camellia lanceoleosa. Taxonomy (NCBI): domain Eukaryota; kingdom Viridiplantae; phylum Streptophyta; class Magnoliopsida; order Ericales; family Theaceae; genus Camellia; species Camellia lanceoleosa. Next base: position 189,544 of record JANUSC010000334.1, on the reverse strand, counting down.
CCTCCTATGCACAATGGTCTGTCATCATAATATGCTTAATATGAGGGCTAATTGTTGCTTTCAGAAAGAAGTTGGCTCCCCACCATAATTTTCAATAACAAAGTTTTGATTAAAATCCGAATTAAATTATGTTATGCATAACCAGATTATGTATGAAATGAAATCATTTCATAATAGCAGTAACCATCACAGGTTTGAGTCAAAAAGTGTATACCTTAGTAATGGTTGGGGAATGTCTCCAAGAAGGGTGGACAGAACGATGACTTATAGTCTCAGACATTTCGAGGGTTATTGAAAGCTGAAAAACACCACTAATTCTAGTCTAATCAATGAGGCATCAATAGCAATAAACAATGCGTTAATAATTGTTAATGATTTCTTCATCATCTAATACATGCAATTACCTCAAGGCATCTCCTAAACCCTTCTTCATGAAAGAAAGTGAGTGCGCCACCTATCTGTTACAAAAAGTAATAAAGAAGAAACTTACATTGAAGAACTAAATAACAGGCACAAAACAGACGGAGTGTTTTTACTGTATCTTTTTTTTTTTATTACAATTTCGATTGGTACAGTGTAATTAGTAATTACCATATCACTGAAGTAATAAGATGAGTCAGAATTTTTTGGTGAAAATCTAAGCAGAACTTCATCATCCAAACTGATATTGTAAGATCTACCTCGAACAAAGCTTTCTGCTGCAGGAAATCTTAGCAGCAAATTAGTTTTCAAGGACTAACATATTAACAAGAGTTCATAATAAATCAGACCTAAAAAGAATATATAGAACAATAATTTACATGCTACTGGTTCGACAGTTCCAGGGGCAGTTGGTACCCTCAAATCATCCTCCGTTGAAAGAAATTTTGAATGTTTAAGCTGATGACTTGGAGAGCATGGCTGAAGACTTCCGGGGTGACGAAACATCTGTTCACAAAGATTTCCATCACTAACAAGAGTAGCTTTATTATTCAAAACAGATAAACTTAAAAGGTTTTGATCATGCTAGGGGACATGTGAAGAAACTACAATGAAAACTATCCTACCAACCTAATACAAGGGGAAAAGGAAATCACAATAACTATTTCTAAAGTGGAAAAAGTAAAATAAATTCACTACAACAAAGGAATTTTTTATGCTCCAAGAATAGCTTAGCCCCACCAGAATCATATAAGACCTCAGCAGCCAGAGACAGCTGAGAAAGTGGTACGTATGGACATATGCTAGTGTGTTCTTTGAGAGAAGCATCTTGATTTGAAGATCTTCCAACAGATGACTGCAAGGATAACGAACTTCCGAAGGCTCTGTGTATATTTTCCTTGGCAGGGTTGTAGGAAGACACAGACGAGATTTCATCTCTTGAGCTATCACAGCCTTCCTGTACTCCATCGTATGATTCATTAGCTCTAGCCTGTAAGGAGGTAGCACAACTTTATTACATACAAGTTCATGAATCCACTTTTCAAATTAGTAGAGACAATTTGGTTAGTGAAAATTACTATTAGACAGGGCATTCATATATTGAAATGGACATGTATTCTTAGCAGCTTACCCAATCAGTGTCTCCATCCATCTCTTTCCAGTAGACATCCAAAAGGACAGTTGAAGCAGGAACAATTCCTGGAAATATAGATTACAAGTTATGCTCATTTAATGTGCATAGAAAAAGATTATATCCATGAGTTAGAAGCAAACTTATAAACCACATAAAAGTTCAACATGAGTACTTCCACAGGGGCAAGTTCACAACTTCACAGTACAATCACATAATATAAATGTAAACAGATACTCAGTATAAGTCATTTATAGTGCCCTAGATTCCAGCTATAAACCCACCAGTTCAGAGTTTTTCAAGTTTACAAAGCTAAATAATATTGAACTAAGGCCACCAAGCTCTAATTCTTACTTTCTGGACTCTGCTTCAACAATTACATTGTAATCCATCAAGGTTTTACATTATTTTGCTTTCAGCTTTGGCCTGGCATCAACCCTTAGTGAATTGTCGCAAATTTCAAAGAGGATAATTGGTGTGGAAGGAGGGTACCTGTCATGTACCTTGAGCAACACTACTATGTGAGCTGGAGAACCTAGCACATCAGTTAATTTAAATTCAAGCAACGTAGGATAGCCTTACATGATTTCCTATGATTAGGAAAGACTCAGCAAAACTAAAGAATCTGTGCACTCATATTTTCATTGCTGTCAATGGTTTCGTAACAGTTCTAAGATAATAAATTTTCAAAACCATGGGCTGACAATGTTAGTTCCAATCCAAAATAAAAAGTAAGTTTCAAGATGGAAGTTAAACAATTTTACAGTTGACAAAAAGGCAGAACCAAAGGAAAAACTCACCGTCGCTCCAACCTTAAATTGGAAAATCATTGGCTTTCTAAGTGACCCATATTTGCAATGGAATTCGGGATTCCTGCAGAAATTGAACTTCATAAAACTTATATTGAAAAACAAAGTTCATGAAACCAAAAAAAAAAAATAGCATATGAAAAAAGAGAAAGCTATCCTGTCTCCAAACATGTGTCATACACCTTACCATTGATCCATGTTCAATGTTCTAGGGAATTTTAGAGAATAGGAGAGGAAATGAATTAATCTTCCTGTGAGAGAACAGAGTTAGACTCATCCTACCCCAAGAAGCATGGACACGAACACGGATATGCGACATGACGCAGACACACCGACACGCTAATTTTCAAAAAATGTAGAACACGACATGTAGGGGACACGCATGAAATATATAATTTTATATATTTATTATATGTTATATATATAAATATATCATTCAAAGATAATAAAAAATACAATATGACACTAATTCCTATAAATTTATATGGTTTTTGTTTTATTATTATATCTTACATTGTTTTGTTCAAATTTATAATTAGTTTCACTTGTGTCTAATCGTGTGTTTAAGTAATAGACATGTGTGTCCTCCAAGTGTCCAGAGAAAGTCCGGGTCTTTAAAAAAAATTAAAAAATAGGGCACGCTTTGAAGAGTGTTGGACACGCGTCGGGAAAGTGTCCAAAGAGTGTCGGTGTTCGACACGATATATTTATTATATGTTATATATATAAATATATCATTCAAAGATAATAAAAAATACAATATGACACTAATTCCTATAAATTTATATAGTTTTTGTTTTATTATTATATCTTACGTTGTTTTGTTCAAATTTATAATTAGTTTCACTTGTGTCTAATCGTGTGTTTAAGTAATAGACATGTGTGTCCTCCAAGTGTCCAGAGAAAGTCTGGGTCTTTAAAAAAAATTAAAAAATAGGGCACGCTTTGAAGAGTGTTGGACACGCGTCGGGAAAGTGTCCAAAGAGTGTCGGTGTCCGACACGATATATTTATTATATGTTATATATATAAATATATCATTCAAAGATAATAAAAAATACAATATGACACTAATTCCTATAAATTTATATGGTTTTTGTTTTATTATTATATCTTACGTTGTTTTGTTCAAATTTATAATTAGTTTCACTTGTGTCTAATCGTGTGTTTAAGTAATAGACATGTGTGTCCTCCAAGTGTCCAGAGAAAGTCCGGGTCTTTAAAAAAAATTAAAAAATAGGGCACGCTTTGAAGAGTGTTGGACACGCGTCGGGAAAGTGTCCAAAGAGTGTCGGTGTCCGACACGATATATTTATTATATGTTATATATATATATAAATATATCATTCAAAGATAATAAAAAATACAATATGACACTAATTCCTATAAATTTATATGGTTTTTGTTTTATTATTATATCTTACGTTGTTTTGTTCAAATTTATAATTAGTTTTACTTGTGTCTAATCGTGTGTTTAAGTAATAGACATGTGTGTCCTCCAAGTGTCCAGAGAAAGTCCGGGTCTTTAAAAAAAATTAAAAAATAGGGCACGCTTTGAAGAGTGTTGGACACGCGTTGGGAAAGTGTCCAAAGAGTGTCGGTGTCCGACACGGACACAACACAGATATGTCACTTTCTTAGAAGTGTCCGTACTTCTTGGATCCTACCTCATGACCACATCATGGAAGGTATTTGACTATTTCTACAATACCCCAAAATCATTGGATTTGCAAAGTAAACTGTTAATTCCATTCTACCTATTATAAGAGGGTGTGGTTACTTCATGCTTCAAGATTATTCTCATACAAATCTTTTTTTGACATTATCATGGACAATCCTAGTGCCCCACCCCGGACATGTACTCCACTACAAGAAAAGGGATCAAAAAACACGGAGCTTTTAGCGACGCCGCGCCCCCCGTCGCGAAAAACGGTTTTTTGCGACGGTAGCGTCACCCGTCGCAAATAATGTCCTTTAGCGACGGTAGTTACCCGTCGGTAATGAAACTTAGCGGAGGGGTCGGAAATCTTGAGTATTAGCGACGGTAAAAAACCGTCATAAAAGCACCTTTTTGAGGCGGCATATCTCATTTGCGACGAAATGTGCCGTCATAAAAATTATTAAGAATCAAATCTACGCGCGCTTTTTAGGAAGTTATGCCTTCTATTTGCGTGACTGACAAGATACCGTCATAAAAACTCAAAATAAAAAAAGCCCCCTCTTCTTTTTCCCTTTGCCGCTCGATCCTTCCTCCCAAATCCCTAACTTCACCCCCAAATTTCTCAAACGGGCTACGAGCAAGACACAGCGGTGGTGCGGTGGTGCGGTGGTGTGGCTCCGGCGACGACTCTCTCTCGCTCTGCGTATGCTCTCTCTCTCTCTCTCTCTCGGTCTCTGTATATATATATATATAGATGAATGTCGATATATATATATAAATATGTATATATATGCAATGTATATAAATCTATATATATATAAATCTGAAATCTGTCTATATATATATATAAATCTGTCTATATATATTTTGTTTCAATCTGTCTATAAATCTGTCTATATATATATAAGCATTGTTTCAATAATATTTTGTTTTAATTTGATGAATGTCAATATATATAAATCTGTATATATATGCAATGTATATAAATCTATATATATATAAATCTGAAATCTGTCTATATATATATAATTCTGTCTATATATATATATATAAATCTGTCTATATATATTTTGTTTCAATCTGTCTATAAATCTGTCTATATATATATATAAGCATTGTTTCAATAATATTTTGTTTCAATAATATTTTTTTTTTGGTTCATAAAATAAGCATTGAAGAACTCATTCTTGTTGGAGTGAGAGAGGTTTAACTATAAGAAATAAGTAAGTATAATTTAAAAAATAAAAAAATTGCAGACAAAAGATGAAGAGAAAGACCAATTCATGATTGTTCACTACCTTGCATTGCATGTGGAATTATGACAAGAGATGATAAAATATAAATCATTCTTACTCACCATCATGCATAACATGCTACATATCATTCATAGCCCTTATTAATTAATTTTTATTTTTTTGTTTAAGTTTATGTAGTTTATTAATTTTCATGCTACTATTAATTTTTTTAATTATTTGTAGTTTATTTAAATTAATAGTTGAAATAATATGCTTAACCAGTCGTACTTAAAAAATATAACATATTTAAGTAGTAGTACTTTAAATAGGATGTCGAGTGAATATTTATGTGTAGGTATTATATTTAGAGTTACTTTGGTGAGATATTTTTGTGGTTGTGCAGATGATGGATAAGAGTTGGTTTGATTTGCCAAATAGGATGTCGAGTGAATACATTAATGGGATTGATGAATTCCTTGTGTTTGCCTACACCAATAGGGTTGAAGGTTCGATGATCAGTTGTCCGTGTAGGAAGTGTGAGAATCGATACTATTTTGTACGAGATGGTGTACGGGAGCATCTGATTTTGAATAGGTTTTTAAAAAATACAAACATTGGATTAATCATGGGGAATCTTACATATCTCTGCATAATCGAGAGAATGAAACATTAGCTAATTTAGACATAGGAGATGATATGATTGGAATGATACAAGGGGCTATGGAAATCCACATGCGGTACAAGTGTTGAGGGTGATGAACCACAGGGCTCGATCCCCATGCATCTGAACCCGGCTCGGTCCAAATCTGAGAGCGCAAAGTATTTCAAACTTCTTCAAGATGCACAAAGTGAATTGTATCAGGGTTATCGAAGTTCACATCTTTGTCATTCATTGTTCGACTTCTACATTTCAAGGTGCTTAATCGGGACGGACAAGTCTGTTGACATGTTGCTTGAGTTATTGAATGAGGCGTTTCCGTTGGGTGTGAAACTTAGGACTCATATTATAAAGCTCAAAAGGTCACATGATTTGGGCTTCACGTATGAGACGTGGGATGCATGTCCCAACGGTTGCATGTTGTTTCAAACGAGGACGCCAATCTTGATAAATGTGTCATATCTGAGTTCTAGATGGAAATCAAATGGTGATGGTGGTTCAAATGGTCCTAACACGGTGGCAAACAAATAGTACCAAAAGCAGATGAGGTATTTTCCTTTAAAGTCAAGGTTGCGAGAGGTTGTTTATGTCATCCAAGACGGCCAAGTTAATGAGATGGCATGCAGAGGAGCAATCGATGATGGTGTCTTCGGGCATCCTGCCGACTCCCTTGCATGGAAAGATTTTGACCGTCGGAATATTGACTTTAGTAATGATTGCGAAGTGTAAGGCTTGGCTTAGCATCGATGGTTTTAACCCATTCGGACGATGAACATAGTTCATAGCACTTGGCTTTGTTGTGCTCATTCCATACAACTTGCCGCCATGGATGTGCATGAAGAAACCATTTCTAATTTTATCCGTGCTTATTGACGCCCGAAAGGACTGGTGACAAGATTGATGTTTATATGCAACCGTTGATTGAGGAGTTGAAAGAACTATGGAATGAGGGTGTGTCAACATTTGATGCATCAACAAATCAAATGTTTCAAATGCATGCAACTTTCTTGTGGACAATTAGTGATTTTCTGCATCATAAACTTGTCGGGATGGAGCACTAAAGGAGAATATGCATGTCCTTGTTGCAATAAGGAAACTACATCGTGTTGGTTGAAGCATAGTAGAAAACAATCATACTTGGGTCATCATGATTTTACCTCTCGCCATAAATTCGGAAGGATAAAGTATCATTTGATGGTAGTCGGAAGTCGACTCAAACCAAAATTGTTGTCTCGAAGGCGAGATGTTGCTACAATTAGAATCGAGGGTATTTTAACCCAATACAATAGGGATGACCTTAAGGAGAGGCATAGGAGATGTAGAGAAGGAGAAAGTGGACATCGCACCCATAGTTGGAAGAAGAAGAGTATCTTTTATGAATTGCCATATTGGGAGCACAATCTAATAAGACATAACCTCGATGTGATGCATATAGAGAAGAATGTTTGTGACAATGTGTTGTGGACAATATTAGGGGTTGCAGGAAAATCGAAAGATGGTGTTAATGCTCGGCGTGATTTACAAGATATGAATATTAGAAAACCCCTACATTTGCAGTTAAGAGGGTCGAATAAAGCCTATTTACCACCAGCACAATTCACGATGACCAAGGATGAGAAAGATTTGTTCTTGAAAGTGTTGAAGGAAGTAAGAGTTCCCGACGGGTATTCATTCAATATATCACGTCGTGTGCGCTTACATGATAGAAGCGTTGGGGGTCTTAAGAGCCACGATAGTCATATTCTGATGCAACAACTTATTCCATTGGCTATTCGCAGATCGTTACGAAGAATGTAATTGAACCCTTGATTGAATTGAGCAATTTCTTTAGACAATTGTGTTCGAAAGTGAATCGTATGACGGATTTGCAATATATTAAAGATCGTATCGTAACACTTTGTCATCTAGAAAATATTTCCTCGAGTTTTTTGATATAATGGAGCACTTGCCTATACATCTAGTGATGAAGCGTTATTGGGTGGAAGCGATTAGGTTTGATGGATGTATCCAATTGAGAGGTATCTTCTTACTTTGAAGCAATACGTGCGTAATAGAGCTCGTCCTGAAGGATCAATTGCTAAAGGATATCTTATGGAAGAATGCATGAATTTTTGTGCACAATATCTCAGTGATGTGGAAACCAAATCTAGTCGACCCGTGAGGAACTATAGTGGTGCTGATAATTTGGGTCATGCTACTGGTGAAAACACAAGCTTTTATGTTGATAATACTTCTTGGGTACAAGCTCATCGGTACATCTTATGCAATACAAGCGCGGTTCAACCATTCATAAAGTAGGTTAAGTCACTCACTCAATATTTTATTATGTTTTATTGAATTTTCAACTAAATTTTTTGTATGGCTAAAATTTCAATCTACACAGCAAACACCTTGAAGTACTTAAGCTCAAAATGCCTCGTGTCGACGATCATCAACTTCGGCGTGAACATTTTGAAACATTTCACATTTGGTTCAAGGAACATGTATGTATTTAACTCTATAGATTCTAGTTACTTAAGTCGATCTACATTTTAAATTTTACATTTTCGTGTTAAATAGGTCCAAACTTTGCGAAGGACTCGATGTCATACTTTCAAGAGATTATTCTATTGGCAAATGGTCCTCATAACGGCAAGGAGGTTCAACGGTATATCTTGAATGGGTTTGATTATTGAGTAAAGGCCATGGATGATCGTCGAGCCACACAAAATTGTGGTGTAGCTTTGAAGAGATACCATAAGTTATGCTAGTCGAAAAAGACAAGAATCCTCGTCTGGGTGCATGTACTATTATGGACAATTGACAGATATTGTTGAGATTCGATATTCCAATGAGAAGAAACATGTGTTGTTTAAGTGTGATTGGATTGACAACATTCACGGAAAGAAAGAAGATGTCTTCAATTTCACGTTGGTGAACTTCAATCATTTGTTGTACCGAGATGATCGAATTACCAATGAACCTTTCATCTTGGCGTCCCAAGCAGAGCAAGTTTGGTATGTTGCAGACCCGTTACAACCAGACTGGCAAGTCGTGGTGAAGATGTCTCAAAGAGGTTTATTTGATATGAGTTCGACTGATCCACAAATCGAGCCATACATGAGCCAACAATTGGAAGAAAATATAATGCTTCGTGATGAAGAAGTTGGTTGGGTGAGGAAGCGCGAAGGAAACAGTTGATGTTCAAATAGGCTGATATGTAATCAACATTAGTAATTCAATTAAGGCCAAGGTTGTAGTTAATCATCAATTTCTTAATTGTATTAGTTCAATTCATGTCATATTATAGTTGATGACAAACCATTGTCTATGTTTCTAATGTCAATTAATGTTATATTGCTTGCAGATTAGTATGGGAAGAAAGAGGAAGCCTGATCATTCCCAGCGCATGATGTCTGATGTGCTACATAACAGGACATCAGTAGCACCACCATCAGAGGAGGCATCACATCGGCCAGCATCGGAGGGCCCATTAGTGCCACCACCATCTGAGGGGCCATTACCGCCGTATCGGCCACCATCGATGCTTTCAAATGACTACCATGTACTCAGCCTCCACGCCTACCATCGGTGCGTCCACCATCAGTGGCACCACAGCAGCTATCATCATCAGCTTATGAGCCATCCGCAGGTATATAAATTTGCTTTGATTTGCATGAAAATTATTTACACATACATTTATTTATGCTCATTATATATAACTTGTTTATTCTCATTGTATTTTGCAGACCCTTCGACTTCTTCACAGCCCACATCAGGTTTATTTGATATGATTTGTATTCACATTATTTAAATTTGCATTTGTTTGTTACCATTGCATATTGTTTATTATTATTGTATATCGCAGGTCATGTTAGTTCTTCATCAACCTCGACTAGGCGTGGTAGAGGATGTGCCAAGGGCATTAAAGAGTGAAGTCTTGGTAAAAAATTTGGACAAACAATTTGATGGAAATTACTGTCCCATAGTGGATAACGTGGCCAAGTTAACTACTCAACTTGGCATTATTGTGCGGAATGGTAACATTGTTCCTCTTACTTTTCTTGACTGGAACAGTGAGCCTGATGATATTGTTGATGCTATCTGGAAGGATGTGAAGGTAAAAGTATAGTTTTGTCCACAAATTCGAATTCCAAATTTGTGTTATACTTAGCCTTAAACTTTGTGTTTTATAGGACAATTTGAATATATGTCGAGGAGTACAAGCCAATCTGCATGAAAATCGCACAACATATGGAAGGATCACAAGAACAAGCTTAAGGCTAAGTATTTCAAGCCTAGAAGCTCTGATCCTAATCTGAAGGATGATGTTCCTATGAACGTTATGCCAAGCCAGTCGGAACTACTTGTGGAGTATTGGCGTACTTGCGATGCTGAGGTATACAATTACGTTATATTTATGATATGTAAACATACAAATCATATTTACATACTTACAGTTGTTGAACTTGTTATAGACAATTGCAAGTAGGAGCGCTAAAATCGGCGAGCTCACGGCATAGCTCATACCACAGGGGCGTACTAATTTCTCTCGAATCTGGCATGAGGTTTACATTTTATTGTTTTATTTTTGTATATAAATAAACATTGTATATTTGCAAATTATTTGGATTCTAATTTTCATATTTCTAAAAAAATTTAGATGACGATGAAGTCTCTTGATAAGATGAATGTTTGGCTTATGACACGTAGAGTAGATGACCCAGAGGTTATCCGGACCTTGGTAGTTTCAAAACCTTTGATTGTATTTAAAGTTTATTTTTGTGTGTCAACCATCTTAATTTGGTGTATACTTGTATGTCTTATTCAATACTGAGGATGAGTTTAATCGTCAACTCTCTATGCTACGAGGATGGTCGGACTTTGGAGGCTAGGAATGCCATTTTCCATGAGTTGATAGGTCATGACACACATGGATATTGTCGCGCCTCTGGGAGAATCGTGCCTCGGAGAGTGGTGTATAAAGATGGTCTTTGGGCCATCACAGTCAACACCCGACCATCGACTATTGAGCGATCACGCAGGTGTTCGTCTTGAGCTAAGGGAGGAGCTGCGGCGAGTTCTCTTCACATTTGGAGCAGATGAGAGTGAGATGATGGCCCTTGTGTCACGAGGCGAGTGTCGATCCCAATGCATGAGTTCCATATAAACATCACAATTGTTTGATAGTTCATTTTCACTCAAGATTATGTATGAAATTGAATATGATTAACACATTATACACTGACTAACATAGGTTCCTGATGCATCGAGTGGCCATCGGCCATTTAGGGAATCTGCAGAAGACGAGAATCCATATACACCACCACCAGAAGATCAGGCATAAAATGTATCTTTGCATTCTAAGCTAAAATGTATCTTTGCATTCTTTACATTCTAAGTTAAGAGACTTGTGGGAGAAACTTGAATTCGAGGAGTTTAACGAAACTTGGCACACACGACCTCCTAGGCACGAGACTTGTGGGAGAAGACGGGGCTCGAATCGGGTTCGGTTTGGGAGTTAGAGCGGATTTCACTTTAGGCAAACTACTTAGTAAGAAACTTGAATTGAGGCGTGCGCCCCAAAATCCTGCAGCGTCGGTTAAGCCTGAAACTTGGCACACACGCCCGCCTAGGCACGAGAGACTTGTGGGAGAAGACGGGGCTCGAATCGGATTCCTGGTTTGGGAGTTAGAGCCGGATTTCACTTTAGGCAAACTACTTCCTTAAGAAACTTGAATTCGAGGCGTTAACGCCCAAAATCACCAAACGTCGGTTAAGCCCTAAACTTGGCACACACGACCTCCTAGGCACGAGAGACTTGTGGGAGAAGACGGGCTCGAATCGGGTTCGGTTTGGGAGTTAGAGGATTTCACTTTAGGCAAACTACTTCCTTAAGAAACTTGAATTGGCGTGCGCCCCAAAATCACCAAACAGCGTCGGTTATGCCGAAACTTGGCACACACGACCTCCTAGGCACGAGAGACTTGTGGGAGAAGACGGGCTCGAATCGGGTTCAGGTTTGGGAGTTAGAGCCGATTTCACTTTAGGCAAACTTCCTTAAGAAACATGAATTGAGGCGTCGCCCCAAAATCACCAAACGGCGTCGGTTAAGCATGAAACTTGGCACACACGACCTCCTAGGCACGAGAGACTTGTGGGAGAAAGGCGGGCTCGAATCGGGTTCGGTTTGGGAGTTAGAGCCGGATTTCACTTTAGGCAAACTACTTCCTTAAGAAACATGAATTGAGGCGTTAACGCCCAAAATCCCAAACGGCGTCGGTTATGCACGAAACTTGGCACACCGACCTCCTAGGCACGAGACTTGTGGGAGAAGACGGGGCTCGAATCGGGTTCGGTTTGGGAGTTAGAGCAGGATTTCACTTTAGGCAAACTACTTCCTTAAGAAACTTGAATTGGCGTTAACGCCTCAAAATCACCAAACGGCGTCGGTTATGCACGAAACTTGGCACACACGACCTCCTAGGCACGAGACTTGTGGGAGAAGACAGGGGCTCGAATCGGGTTCGGTTTGGGAGTTAGAGCGGATTTCACTTTAGGCAAACTACTTCCTTAAGAAACTTGAATTGGCGTTAACGCCCAAAATCACCAAAGCGTCGGTTAAGCACGAAACTTGGCACACACGACCTCCTAGGCACGAGAGACTTGTTGTAGAAGACGGGGCTCGAATCGGGTTCGCGGTTTGGGAGTTAGAGCCGGATTTCACTTTAGGCAAACTACTCCCTTAAGAAACTTGAATTCGAGGCGTTAACGCCAAAATCACCAAAGCGTCGGTTAAGCACGAAACTTGGCACACACGTCCGCCCAGGCACGAGAGACTTGTGGGAGTATACGGGGCTCCAACCGGGTTCTCGGTCTGGGAGTTAGGGCCGCAGTTCACTTTAGGCAAACTACTCCTTAAGAAACTTGAATTGAGGCGTTAACGCCCCAAAATCACCAAACGCGTCGGTTAAGCCGAAACTTGGCACACCGACCTCCTAGGCACGAGAGACTTGTGGGAGAAGCGGGGCTCAAATCGGGTTCGGTTTGGGAGTTAGACTATCTTTCTAATTATTTACTAAACTATCTTTCTAATTATATAGTAATCAAATTTTTTTAATATTTTTACGTAATTAAAATATTAACACCATTATATGGTTTTTAATTATTTTATCTTGTTTTTTTTCGGATATTTCTGAGTAGCGCTTGGCTATACGGAATGCGCGTATAAAGATTATGACCAATTTTTGTTTTTGTAACCCACTTAGCGAATGAAGGCGAAACTTTTGGTTTTGATTTTGATTTGTGTTATTTAAATTTGAACAACATTATGTATGTATTATGCGACGTTATGTAGTGGCATAATTTTTATTATGAATTTTTATTTATGTATTGTTATGAATGGAACAATATTATTAATTTTATTATTTGTGAACTTTTGTTTATTTATGGATTTATATTATTCGTAATTTTTGGATTTTTTATAATTATTTTTAATTTTATACGAGTTATTTTAATTTTTTAATAATTTCTCGTGAGTTTTTTTTTTTTTTTTTGAGGCGGCATAAGAACCCGTAAAAAATAATAATAAACTTTTTGACGGTACCAATCTGATGCAAAAAGTCGTAAATTGTAATTGACAAGAAAGCTTTAGCGACGGTAGGCGTTGCCGCCAATAGTTATAAGTTGCCGAGTTTTAGCGGCAGTAATTCTGCCGTCTCAAAAACCCACTTTTAGCGACGGGAATTATGTGCCGTCGCGAAAAATGATATATTCTTCCATTATTGGCGACGGAAAAAGTGCCGTCGCAAAAAAGGCAACATCCCGTCGCAGAAACTAATGGTGACGGCACTTACCGTCGCTAAATCTCTTTTGCAACCCCCTTTGTCGCGACCCTCCATTCCCGTCGCAAAAAGCCAAATTACCGTCGCAAAAGGTATTAGCGACGGGATGCAGGGCATTTGCGACGGCCGCCTACCGTCGCAAAAAACAGTTTTTCTTGTAGTGCTCCCATTTTCTTTTGATTGACTTTAGGGGCTTTGGTAGTAAATTAGTAATAAAAAGGCGAAGGTGGTGTGATGATGATTCCTTCATGCAATCTTTTGGGTTATTTGGTTGGAGAGAAAGCAAGGATCTTTGAGGATAAGATGGATAATGTAAAGCCTTATGGGATAGAGCTTGTCTCTTGTCTTCTTTTTGGGCTTCAATGTCCTCTCCTTTTAGGGGAATACCATCGTTGTTTGATTTCTAGGGATTGGAGGGCAACATGTGATTTGTTTGAGAGACACTACTTTGTTTCATTTTTTCCCCCTTTTTGGAGGACTTCTTGTCCTCCGACTCTCCTACAATTCCTTTCTTCCTCTTTAATGACAATCCTTTTTGTCGCCGTTTAAAAAAAAATAATAATAGATAAAAAAAAATTTAAAAAAACACTCTATTTGAAGTACGAACTGTCCACTAACCCGTTCCCCTTAGCCCTATCAAGTATCCTACTCAAGACATCAACCACTGAGGTTAAAACAAGAGAGGGATAGAGGATCACCATACCTGAAACCTCTAGAAGCCTTAAAAGTGTTACCAGCCTTGCCATCAAACCATTGTCTTGAAAAGCATGCCTAAGAAAATTCTTAGGCGAGGCAAAGCTTAAGCGCCTCAAGAGGCCTGAAGCAAGGCAACAACAAGGCACTCATCCCAAGCTCAATCATGAGGTGCTCAAGGCGATGGCTGTTTTTTTTTAATGTTTTGATTTGATCTCAACCATCCATTTTTTGAGTAGTAATAAAAATGTGATGTTATATGCACACCAAATCCTAGCTTAAGACCAGGAGTTAAATCTTGTCTTTTTATTTGTTTTTAATTTTGTTAGTAAAGTTAAGAACTTATTTTTTTTCATCACTTAGACTATACAGCTGATACTTTAGTCATTGCTGGGTACGAATTTTGGCCACTGCTGGAGATGAGATTATTTGCTAAGCAATTAATCAAGTCCTTTGCTTTTTTATGTTTTTAAATGCTAAAAAATGTTTGTGCTTGTCAGATGTCTAATGTTTTTGTTGTGAATTGAAATTTAGAATGTTGGATTTTGTTGAATATTTTATGTTTTCTATGGACATTTCATATTTGGAATGTTGGGTACACATGATATTATATCATAGAAGAGAAGAGAGAAAATCAGAAATTTGAGAGTAAAGAGCTGTGAGTTGAGTGAGTTTATCTCCTCCTCTGTATTTTGTATTTTTGCTCCATTTTAGTGAAAATTCTCATTTCTGTCCTTGGATGTAGGCATTGGGCCGAACCACGTAAATATTGTGGTCTCTGTGTGTGTGAGATAATTTTTCTGGGTGTGTTTGATCCTAACAGAATGTTGGGTACACATGATTATATGCCTTTTCAAAATCTGCTTTAAAGATGACAGTTTCTTTATTTGCTCCAATACCCCACTTCATTAGCTACTAAGGCCACATTCAATATCTGGCATCCCTCAAAAAACTCCCCTTGAGAAGAAGAAATAGTCCTTCTCAACCCCACCCTCAATCTTCTATATGAGACTTTTGCCAAGATTTTGTAAAGAGAAGTAACCAAAATAATGTGTCTAAAATCACCAATCTTCAAAGAATTATCCTTCTTAGGAATCAAGCAGATAAAGGAAGCATAACAAAATCATTTCTCGGATCATAATAGAAGTTAGGAAATGTGAAGAAACTAACCAGCTCAGCAAAATCTCTACTCAATTCTCCATGAGAGTTTCCATTCTCCAATATGAGATCTTGTCCAGATAATGTACATCCAACATAATACAAATAACGAATGGTAGCACCCCTATATGATGGTGGTATGATGCTCGGTAGTAAAGTTCGCACTAGATCCGCACAAACATGAACGCTTTAGAGATCCATTAGCTTAAACAAGAAAAAATTTAGAAGTGATGCAACAATGCCCACAAGTCGCATCATAGCAAGACTAACCACCCCAACAGGCGGCAAGTGAAACAAAATTTAGTAAGTAGAAAAAAAAATTTAAGGCGGAGCAGCATTATTTCTCAAATCAGATCTACATGAAGCAAACTTATGAAATCCAAGAAAATTCAAGCCTAGGATAAATTGTAAGGCCCCTGCACTCCTTTGGAGATGTACCTTCCACTACAATAACACAATTAGCCAAGGTAATAACTTCCCAATCCTAATAAGAAACTTTAAAAAAGAAAAGGCAAACAATACAGCCAAAGAAGCACAAATAATTCTCTGAAGGATAAAAATGATGAAGGAAATAAAGAAGAAAACTGAAATAGTCGATATTCAAGCAAATTTTCAAAGTCAGGGTGTAAGAACTACCCAGCAAAGAAGAAAGGAATTGTGTTCTGATTGGACCCGACTTAAAAGCTAGCTTTTCAGCTTTTACACAAAAAGCAACAAAAAAAAAAAAAAAAAGCCCAAAAAAGCCAAGTATGTTTGCCTCCAAAAAGGCTAGATGCTCTTGCTGACCCAACTCCCAGTGCTAACAAATTACCTATATGACTATAATAGGCTCATCTATTCAACACAATTCATGTGTAATAGGTAATCATTTTGTCAATTAAAAAGCCAAAAGGTCATATGGGTTGCCAAATGCTTGCATCTTTTTTTGCATTGGCTCTTTTCTAGCATTTTTTTAAGCACAAAAACTGGCTTGTAAAGTGGCAACCGTGCTACATACCCCCACTGGGGGTCGACCCCCAGTGAGGTGGCAGCCCCTTATTTGCTGAAACTCAAAAAAAAAAAAAAAAAAAAAAAAAAAAAAGTTTTTTTTTGGTCCACTCTCGGAGTGACACCTCACTAGGGGTCGACCCCCAGTGGGAGTAGGAAGCATTTCTGTTAAAGTGGTGCCACAAAGGGAAACAAATATCAAGAGTGCACTCTCAAGATTAGTGAATACAATGGTGAAAGAAACATCAAGAGCAAATAATTTATTTTGCTAATCATGAAGGCCAAGGGTTCTATGGATGATCAAAAAGGCCTATGGCCTAGGTTGGCGACCTCCATTGCACTTGAGAGGGGTGCTGACCTAAGGTAGCAAACTGGCAAAGCCTATGTCATAATTTGTGGCAACGGGGCCTGCATTCGCACTAGCCTCGCCCTTCAAGAATATTTATTTATCAAAAAAATAAAGGTCTAAATAAAGTCTAGAGCAGCTTCAGATGAAAACCATAAAAGTCTTTTGAACTTGAATCGCCAGTAGTTTGGTCATTTGTAGCATCTCCAACCAAGAAGTGAACCAGGATATGACCCCGTACAGCCGTACCCAATTTAGACAAACCAATCCTCTAATATTTTATGATATTTGAAAAAAAAAAAAGACAAGTCACATTTTCTAATAAAGAAACATTTTTAACTTCTCACACGAATGGGAGATAAAAATTCTATAATTTTCCTAGATCACATTTAATTTGAAGTACATTAATAATTTATAACATCTTATCTAAGAATATTATACAATATGCAATATATATTTGTTTAAGATGAGTCCCCTTAACAATACCCAACTTTGAATGTATATCCTGATATCCTAAGATTTAGATTTAGGAAGATCTTATGCTTAGACATGCGCTCGCACCCGATACTTGTAAGTTGTACCTGAATCCATGTAACATAGCTTAATGGAGAGGGATGGATGGAAATAATGCCATATGAGTTTTTCAGTTATTTAAATTAAGCAAAGAGTAATAAATCATTGCTCAACTTACATGTTTTAGTGGCCCGAGGGGAAACAATTTGATTGGAAACTATATGTGCCATTGAGCAGTCCATAAAAACATATTCACCTGAAAATGATTTTTATAGTACACAGTTAATAAAAAATAAGCAAATATAAGAAAACTGAATCCAACGGATTCATATAGTGCACTACTCTTTAGTTCTTGATTTTGATGATAATACACATACACAACAGGGTCTCCCCAACCAACCCCAACCAAGGGGATGTTTTTGTTAACAGATGACAAAACTAGTGTATATTGATTAATCAAAAGAAGTACAAAGTACAAATATATAAGCAATAGAATGAAACCCTAAAAAACCTAAAGTACTAAACTATCCTTAATGAATAATATAAACTACATAATTCACACCCTCCTCAAAGCCGAGGATCGGCTATAAAAAGTATCGAAAGTTTGCCAAGAAGAAAAGCAACGAACAGTATGAGTCTTCGTAAAAAAATCAGCCAACTGAAGAGATGAGGGAACAAAAGGAAGAGTAATAGTGCCAGCCTGAAGATGCTGTCTGACAAAGTGACAATCTATTTCAACATGCTTTGTCCGCTCATGAAAGACTGAATTATGGGCAATCTGGACAGCACTCCGATTATCACAATACAACGGAGTCGGATCAGAAAGAGAGACACCCATATCAGAAAGAAGCGAGCGAAGCCAAACGATCTCAGAAGTAGCATGAGCCATAGCATGATACTCAGCCTCAGCGGTGGAACGAGCAACAACAGACTGTTTCTTACTCTTCCAGGATATGAGGGAATCACCAAGGAAAACACAAAGACCAGAAGTGGATTTGCGATCAGAGATGTCACCGGCCCAATCAGCGTCAACATAGGCACGGAGAGTCAAGTCCGAAGAGGCAGATAACAGTAAACATTGCAACAAAGTGCCACGTGCGAAGGTAAGCGCAAAGAAATCACGGAGTAAAGGCGACCCGAAATGTAGAAGCGAGGCGTAAACAAAGCGGACCGAGAATGTGCCTGACATAGGAGATATCCGGACGAGTAACGGTGAGATACACAAGGCAGCCAACCAACTCACAATACAAAGTGGGATCCTCAAGAGGAACGCCATCAGAAGCAGAAAACTTAGCATGCAACTTAAGAGGAGTGTCGACAATCTTATCATCAGTGAGATTGGCACGAAAAAGAATATCACGGGCATATTTAGTTTGAGAAAGAAGATACCCAGTAGGAGAAGTAGCAACCTCAATACCAAGAAAATATCAAAGAGGCCCCAAATCTTTCATCTCGAACTCCTGAAACAACTGGTGCTTAACCTCCTCAATAGTATTACAATCAGAGCCAGTGATGATCATATCATCCACATATAAGAGAAGAAGAACAAGGCCAACAGAAGTACGCCGAACAAATAGAGCACAATCATGATGACTAGGGCAAAATCCAAGCTGAAGTGCAACAGAGTGAAATCGCTCATACCAAGCACGAGGAGACTACTTAAGACCATAGAGAGCACGGCGAAGACGACAAACCACACCAGGAGGGTGTGAGAGACCCGGTGGAGGGCGCATATATACTTCCGCAAGATGCCCATTCGAAAGGTATTTTTGACATCAAGTTGAAACAAAGGCGATGATAGGCAACAAACATGAGAGATAAGAGTCTAACGAGAGTCATCTTGGCAGCGAGCAAAAGTCTCATCGTAATCAATCCCATACTCTAAGAAAAATACGAGCAACCAAACAAGCCTTGTATCGTTCCAAAGAACCATCGAAAGGGTTTTGACCTTATAGACCCATTTAGAGCCTACAATATTCTTGCCAAGAGGTAATGGAACCAAATCCCAAAGTCGAGTGTTAGCAAGCGCTTAACTCGTCATTCATGGCGACAATCCAATTGGGATCATGACAAGCTTCCTTGTAGGACCTAGGCTCAAAATAAGTATGAAGACAAGAAAGAAAAGATTGATAGGAAAAGAAAAACATGTATTACCAAAACCATACGATTCGAACAGCGATCACACGCGTGGGAAAAGCAGCGTCACGAGGAGGAGCGGATCAAAGAAAGCAATGGAGGGACGGAGAGCTAGAGGCAGTGAACTCGGAAGTGCTGCGTACCGATAAACAAGAAGAGGAGCAGGGGAAGCGAGAGTAGGAGAGGGAGGAGCTGGCGAGATATTAGAGGTACTAGGAAGAGGCAAGGTAGAGATCTCAAGATCAGAAACAAGCTCATCAAAAGAAACATCAGAAGGAAATGGGTCAATGTGAACCAATTCCTCCTTGGTAATAGGGACAGGAGTGGAAGGTATAGTGTAGTAGGGTAGTTTTTCCAAAAAAGTGACATGCCTAGACACATAAAGCTTTTTGGTGGCAGGATCATAGCACCGATAACCTTTCTGATTAATGCCATACCCTAAAAAGACACATAGGACACAACGAGAACTAAGCTTAGAGCGCGCCCGTTTAGGAAGGAGCACAAAGCATGTAGAACCGAAAACACGAAGAAGAGAATAATTGGGAGTAACACCAAGAAGACGCTCATACGGAGATGAGCAGGAGAGAAGGGGAGTAGGCATCCGATTGAGAAGATATGCAGCAGTGAGCACAGCTTCTCCCCAAAAGACAGAAGAGACAAAGGATGAGAGTAGCAAAGAACGAGCTGTATCAAGGAGATGGCGATGTTTGCGCTCAGCTCGACCATTTTGGGCAGGAGTGTCTGAACAAGAAGACTGATGAATAGTACCATGAGTAGCTAAAAACTCCTCAAACTCAGACAAGTAATACTCACCCCCCAAATTAGAACGGAGAACTTTAATGGTGGTGAAAAATTGAGTGCAAATCATGGAGTAAAAATTGGAATATATTTTGTAAAAATCAGATTTTCGTGTCATCAAATAAACCCATGTAAACCGACTGTAATCATCCACAAAAGACACGTAATATTGTGAACCTCCCTTAGTAACTATAGGGGAAGGACCCCAAACATCAGTATGAACCAACTGAAAAGGAGAAGATGAAATAGAACTACTTTTATTAAATGGAAGAGCAGACATTTTAGCCAGTTTACAACCACGACACTCTGAAATATCAGCAATGGAAAAATGACCTAAATGTCCAGACTGAACTAACATCCTCAAACGATCACTCGACAAATGACCTAACCTAGAATGCCAAATATAAAATAAAGAAGACTTATTGTTTAAACAAAAAAAAGACAATGCGAGAAGACACATCTAAAGGAACATGCAATTTGTCCAAGATATATAGTTCTCCAACTCTCGCCCGATCCCAATTTGCCTCTTGGAGACCCGATCTGTACAACACAATGAGAGGAAGAAAACAACATCAAAACCGGAATCGGATAATTGACTAATAGAAATAAGACTAAGTGAGAGGTGAGGTACATAAAATCTGAGGAGAAAGAGACAAATGGGAAGAAAATAGAACCAATAGAGGCAGACATAGATGAACCATTAGCAGTAGCAGTAGTGATAGGGGAAGCACGAGAGACACACTTACTAAGGAGAGATGCAACAGGGGTCATATGATGTGAACAACCAGGATCAACGATCCACGAAGTGTGGATATTACGAGGATGATGAACGGACAAACCTAAGCGAGTGGTAGTCATAGCGGAAGCCTGGGACGAAAGATTTGGATTGGCCACCATGAAAGACTTGAACTGCTCAAATATAGATTGCATATTGGAAGATGGATCATTCTCAGAAACTGGTGCAGAAAATGCGGCAGATGAGCGAGATCCTGAAAATGTCGGCTTAGCGAATGGTGAACCAGATGAACAACCCTTGGGCTGCAAAAGTTTAGGACATGCATGTTTCCAATGACCTTTATGATGTGTAAGCGCACTCATCCATGGAAACCGAGGCTTGGGCTTACGGTAACTTGAAATAAATGAGAAGATGGGGTGGGCAAGAGCGGAGTGGCAAAAGCGATCGGAAGCAGGAGTACCATGAGCCACCTTAAACCGAGTTTTTCCGCATAATAAGCTCACAGACGGCACCATCCACGAGAAGGCAAGGGAGACCGATGAAGAATAGCTCCCGAAGTGGCTCAAATTGATCACGAAGGGCCATGAGAAATTGAACAAGATGTTGTTTCTCCGATACTTGATATAAGCTGTCAAATGCTTGCCGTCAGACGGTTCCATCAAAGCAAGTTGATCCCAATAAGTAGTCATCTCATTGTAGAACTCCTGAATAGACTTATCTTTCTGACTAGCACTGCGAATAGACATCTCAAGTTCATACTGTTTTGCAAAGTTAGACTCAAGGTACATAGTCTTCAAATAGTCCCAAACTTGTTTAGAAGTAGAATATTTGGAAAAATTCATACCAATGGTAGTTTGAACTGAATTATGAAACCAAGTAAGAATTTGTGCATTTTCCTTATCCCATTTAGCAACATCAGCCTCAGCTTCTTGAGATTCCACAGGTCTAATAGTTATACCAATAACATAATTCCACATGCCTTTACCCATTATAAATTTTTTCATCACATGAGACCAATAAGAATAATTGGTACCATCTAATTTAGTAGTGATGGCTTGCAATTTATCATCAGCCATATTGCTATACCCAAACTATGTAGTGAATTCAAAAGCGAGATTAAAAGCAATGAGAGAGAGAGAGAGATGAGCGACTGTCACTAGCAATTTACGCCCTCGTAAGCCTTCTCGTCGTTCTCTTCCTCCTCCACTGAACTAGCCAGAGATAGAGCTAGGTCGAAACAAAGAGAGAAGAGAGATACCCAACCTAGGTCTCCGAATGACCCAAACACTAGTGACGAAGAACCAGAGACCAGCGATGAAGGTAGGGTTTCGATTGAACCAAAACCTGAACCAGCAAGTGTGAGACGAACTGCTTCGATGTACGAAGAAGAGAATTCCAGTGAAGCCTTGCAACAACCTTGCGAAGAGAGAAAAATAGCTGTGATGGCCTTGCGATGAGAGAAGAAAAAATTGCGATGGCCTTGCGATGAGAGAAGAAAAAATTGCGATGGCCTTGCGATGAAGAGAGACGAGCTGCGATGGCCTTACGAAGGAGAAGCAGTTGCAATGGTCAATGATGACCTGCGACAGGTATGCTAATAGTTGTAACCTTGCTCTGATACCATGTTAACAGATGACAAAACTAGTGTATATTGATTAATCAAAAGAAGTACAAAGTACAAATATATAAGCAATAGAATGAAACACTAAAAAACCTAAAGTACTAAACTATCCTTAATGAATAATATAAACTACATAATTCACAGTTTTAGACACTCAAACAAAACAATAAAACTAGTTTCAGCAACCCATAAAGATAACAATGTTAAATGAGTAGTCGAGATTCTTCTTCTTCTTCTTCATTGTTTTTCCTTCTTTATTAATTAATTTATTTATTGAGATAAGAAAAATAATGAATGAAATTCTAACCAACTAGGGAATTGTGTGTAGAGGGGGGTCAATAGGCCAATTTGACAAATCAATACCAATTTTAAAATTAGCAAGTGATTAATTGATCTCTAATTCAAATATTAATCAATAAACCGATCAATCCATCAATTAAGCAATTAAATTATCATTCTAACAATCTCATCAAGATGTAAGCAATCAACTTAACATGGAAAACCTGTAGAAACCCACTTCTACAGGGAGAAAATTATGACGCCAATGTCCAAAAGCAATTTACTAATAAATCAAATGGTTACAAAGCATAATTGAATGATTTACAACCCTTTACCCAAGTTTACCTAGAATTGAGTCTACCACAAACTTCAACAAACTTTAACTCCGCTCCAAAATGGCCTTGATGCATCAAGCACCGTAGATCCAATAGCATCTAGGAAGCTCCAAGCTCCAATATCCATCACCAATGGAGTCTAGATGAAGAAGTTATGAAGCTTCTATAGAGAGAGAAAGTGGATCTAAAAGCTTCAATAACCATTACTCGCGTGCCCACAAAGCTAAAAGGATGTCTTTAAACAATAAGGGGCACAATGGTCATAAAATAGACCTCAAAACACACCATCAATGCTCAAGTGTATGTAGGGCAACTGAACGAGCACACCTGCAGTATTTTCAGGTCTCAAACACCTGTGGGGCGCTAAGCGAGAGCATTCATAAAAAGGTAACACACTCAAGTGCTGGCACTAAGAGAGCAGACCTTGCAAGACTTTCAGCACTTGAGCACAAGTCGAGCAATAAGCAAGCGAGTAACCAAAAGCCAATGCTTGAGCGCCTGTAAAGCACTAACCAAGCGGGCTCTAACAGAAAGAAAAAAAATAAAGGATATTAAAGCACATCAAAAAAAAAAAAAAAGTCTTACAACAAGTTGGAGGAAGTGATGTTCAGGGAATCGGATAAGTCTTATATCTGCAAGCAATGGAACCGAAGACTTTCTCACTTGCTGAAGAAAATCTGCCATGTGGAGGACTCAATCTCACCAGATCAACTAAAAATCATACCAACCCAAAGCCCCTAAACCACATACTTCTGAGATTTCCTTCACCAGAAATTGCCAAACTATAATATAAATAAATATAGCCTATATGCTATACATTAACAGCCATATACATACAGGGTTCAATTCAATCCCTCTTTTCAAACAGACGTTTTGATATATTGAGTTGCATTCAATAAATAAACAGATATATATATATATATAAATTCTCCAAAACAAAATGGAAAATTTATCACTGTTTGCACCATAAATATTTTTCTGTCGATTATGGCCAAGTAAGCACGGGTGCGGGTACGAGTACAGTACGGGTATGAGTGTGGGTACGCCGATTCGGCAAAACTCAAAAAAATATGATACAGGTACGGCTATGGTACGCCGATATATATATATATTTTATATAATTATAGTTAGGGAAAAGCGGGGGAGCTCGAGGGGGGTGCCCCCGAATCCCCCGAAATTGCTTTTTTGGGTAAAAAAAAAAAAGTGCAAGGCAAGTGAAAATAAAAAAAAAAAAACAGTTTACTTAAAATGAAAATTAGGGGGATTCGGGGGAGGAAAATTCGAGCTACCAATCAAAATTGTTATAGTTAAAGGATCCAATCTACAAATTAAAATTAAATATCAAAACTAAAAAGAGAACTACTCATTTTCCTATAATTTAAAACCATTAATAGTTAAAAATAATATTTGTGAAATCTCTCACTTTGACATGTTATGCATTGTAAATTTGTTATCATAATTTATTTTTAAAATCTTTCTTTTTGCTCATCAATTTGCTATTTTTATAGGGTGAGACCAAAGAAATAACAGGAGACTAAAGAAAGATTTAAAGTTAATTGCCAAAAGTAAAGGAAAAAAAATTCTCAATTGAGGCAAGTTGTCAATTGCAATTTGCATAATACATAAAATTGCATCATTCCCAACCACTACTAATCAACTAATACCGTATCAATTTTTAATGCTTTTGAGCATAAACTTTAAAAGTTTGTCATGATTAAAGATTTTATAAAGAATTTCTAGGAGGATCTGAAGCAAAAGTATAACGCATAGTAATACACAGAACTGCCCTTTATAGGCCTTGTTATTATTTTTTTTTGTTTAAATTGCTTTTTAAAAACATCAAAATCATTTGCTGATATGCTTATACAATTCATACAAATAGACAGGACAACAAAAAAACATCAAAATTGCTGATCTACAAGGGCACCAAAAAAATAAAAATAAAAATAATAAAAATAAAAAGTAAAAAAAAAAAAATTGCTGATCTGCAAGGGCACAAAAAAAAAAATTTAATAAATTTGGCCCCGGCGTACCCACGCTGTACCTGAATGAACCAAACGTACCGGATCCCCTTTTGCCGTACCCGGTACGCGTACCCATGGCGTACCCACCCCATACCCGAATGAACCAAACGTACCGGATCCCCTTTTGCCTTACCCGGTACACGTGTAGCCATACCGGTACGCGTACCCGCACCTGGTAAGTACTCGGTACTCGTACAACACTATTTTTGGAGTACCCGTACTTCATAGATTATGGCCTATTGATTGTGGCCAAATCTAATCTTACTGATTGTGGCTTATCGATTGTAGTCAATTATAATTTTATCGATTGTGGCCTGTCAATTGTGACCTGTCGGTCATGGCCAAAGCAAACAAGAATAAATTAATGCCAGGAATGGCACTTGGGGGGGCAATTCAACCCATTAGTAATTGAAAAAAAAAGACCAACTCTACCAAGTAATTGGAGAGCATGGTTTCAAGCCAAAAATGGCTAAAAGAGATGAACAACCATATGTTCATGATAAATTTAATATTTTTGACATTGTTCAAAATATTGAATTTTTCATAATTTTTGAGCAATGCAAAACCATGGGTTATGACATTCAACACCCATTTTGGGTTTGTGGATCACACCAAAACTTAATTTTGGTGAATTGGCTAAAGATCCAACATTGTTTGGATAATATAAGACCAAAGAATATAGTTGTTGTTGAAAAGTGGTTTATACATGTCTCACAACATATATTTTATACATGTCTATTTAGTAAAAAGGTCAAGGCCAAATCAATTTTATATACAACTCTTCAAGAATTCGAAATTTCTTATTCTTCAAAGAGTTGGGAGGGCATTGTTTGCACCCATAAATATTTTTCTGTCGATTATTGTTGATTGTGGCCAAATCTAATCTTATTGATTGTGGCTTATCAATTGTAGCCAAATATAATTTTATCGATTGTGGCCTGTCAATTGTGGCCTGTCAATCATAGCCAAATCTAATCTCATTGATTGTGGCTTACTGATTTTGGTCTGTCGATTCAAACCATGACCATCTTTAAAGATTTACTATGGCCATATTTTATTTTCTTTATCATTATCTATTTTTATTATTAGTATTACTATTATTGTTTTTGTTTTTTACCTTATTGCAGAACATGAGCAGTTGATGGACGTTGCAACTGCAGGTTTTCAAAGATTGGACTAGGATGCAGAAATTGAAATGAAGATCCATACCCCATGAAATAAGGAGGCATGGAAGGCATTAAGTGGTTTGAGGAAGTTGTGAAAGTGTGGCACCATGGCTATCATATTGGATGATGATGAAGTAACTGCTGATGATGTTTGTGGCAACATGGCTACAAGAGCGGTTGTTGAGCAGTTGAAGCAAACCGTGGACATGAGCCTATAAATTGGCAAGGCACAAACAAGAGAAAGAGATCAACAAATCATCAAACTTATCATAGTTTTTTTTTTCTCTTTATCTTTAGGAGTAGTCTACCTTAATTCTTAAGAGTAGATTATCTTAACTTTTAGGAGTAGCTTTCAACCATTTGTAACCTTGTAAACTTAGAAGATTTCAATAGAAGTTTTTCTGTGTTTACTTCACTGTTAATAATTCCAAAGAAGTCCTTGTACTTCAAGGCATTTTAGAAACTTTACACAGTCGTTTGATTTTCTGTATGGTTGTTTGGTTAAAATTGTTGTTAAGTATCTGTTGATCAAGACTTAACATAATTTTTACTAACACACACATATATATAAATATAGCATGATTTCACATATAACTGTTCTACTTGAATTATGAGAACACCAAAGAATATACTTGGAAAAAGCAAAAAGACACAAGAGAATGGAATTGAAAACTCAATTAAGGATAGAGACAGAATTTAAAAACAAAAGCAACCTCTTCTTTGGTTCGAATCGGACAATGGCTTCAGTGTGGTGAACCACTGAGTATCCAACTTCTCAATCCCTTTCATTTCGAAGGTCAGCTTTTCGATCAAAAGCGAATATTCAGTGTTATTATTATTATTATGACTAGTAATCGCATTGTTGGATTGGAACAGAGATGAAACTGAACTTGGAGAAGTGTTAGGAATCTCAATAGTGATGAGAACTGGATCGCCCGGCCTGTACACATCTCTATCGGTATGTAGCTTCAGCGACGGCGGCACCGCCACGGAACCGCCTCGATTGCTGACTGAATCGCCTCCGCCACCGAAGAAGGAGAATAGGCGCGAAGCTTGCTCTCTCAGCGGTGGAGGCATTGCTCTCTCAGCTCTCTCTCTCTATTTATCCCTTTCGTTTTTTTTTTTTTTTTTAATCCCAGGAGAGCATGGTCGAGGTAACGATTGAGACAAGTAGTTAGTTTATCATCCTTAAAAATTAGGGTTAATTATACTTTTACCCCTAAACTATCACTATTTTGTTCATGTAGTCCTTAAACCATTAATTTTGTCTTGTTGATCCCTAAATAATCTCATTTTGGTTCTATTTAGTCCAAATGGTAGATGACATCGGCAAAGGTGAAAATGTGGCCTTCACTTGAGATTCAAAATTGGTATAGAGGTAAAACAGACTTTTCACTTATATCTCCATTTGAAAAAAAAAAAAAAAAAGTGCTGCTATTAGCACCTATCAAAATTCTTTAGAACCCCCATTTCTTTGGACCCCAACCGTAAACCCTAAATTTTAATAATATTTTTTTGGACACCCCACTTATTACCAAATCTACCCATATTCATAATATTTTCACAATGAAATGCACACCCATCTAATTTTTCATCTCTTTCATTCCTTGACTCACTCAATCTTCAGAGTTTGGAGCTTTAGTCTAGTATAGAATTCTTGGATCCCAACCTCCATCACTCTCATCGCCGTCTCAGCCGTCAACGGAGCACTCCGACGACTCTTATCTTCTCTGAACGCTCTCCGTATCGCCGAATTAGTAACTTTTCTCATCCTCTCATCATCATCTTCTTCGTTGCTTTTTGTATCTTCGTCATCGCTGAGATCGATCGAAGATACTCCAATTTCTACGGGATTTGCATAACCGTTTGCAAGATGAGAAAAAACAGAATCATCGTCTGAATCGCCATCAGAATTCTGAATGTAGCCCAAAACAATTTGTTCACCACTGTGTAGCCAAAAAAATGTATTTTGTTTAGAACTGTTTTGTCGAATAATAATGATCCTATCAGCACTGTATGTCCGAACAAAATTTGTTCATCATTGTGTAACTTGAATCAATTCCAATTCACAACTTAAAATAACATGAATTAAATCCATTCAAAATACATAACTTAAATCCATTCCAATTCACTCTTTTCCATTCTAAGTTAGTTTAACAAAGAAAATTACATAACTGACTATTTGCATTAATGTTCGGAACCTATGTATTGAACGAAAGGATTATGTTCAGTACTGTATTACCGAACATAATTCTAACAGTCAGCAAACTAGTACCAAACAGCTCGAACAAAACAAGAACGACTGAAAACGACCGAGAATGTTAATACAAGACAGATAAACTTATTAATGGAACGCCGGTCTCACTAGAATTGTTGTCCTCGTCCTCTATTGCTCTACATAGTGAAATAAGTGATGAAGTATACGTTACACTTGAAGCAAAACTTTCAAGTTCAATAGCGTTGATGATGGTGATGAAGATGACACATTCATGATTTAAGATGATTATGAAAAATAATAGATTTAGGGTTTATATTAGTTGGTTATGAAAAGTAATAGGTTTAGGATTTACAAATATGGAATACGTATAGTTGGGAGTGGAGGTGGGGGTGGATGTCCAATATTATAGAGTATTAGTTTTTATTGATAGATGGGTGTTCCATTTAATAATGTCTTTTAATATAATTTTACTTTAGGGTATGATTGTAATAAAAGAAAATTATAAAATGAGAGTCCAAAGAATTTTGGCAGGTGCTAATAGCAGCACTCAAAAAAAATTCAGTAAGAGGAAACTTATATGCCATACATATTTGATATAATTAGGAGAGAACAATTGGGATTTATTTAGGGTTTTAAAATTTCACCCAAATCAACTCGATTTAGGTTTGGATTTGTGTGAATCAACAACATTGGAAGGGTTTTGTACCAGCGTTTGTATTTATTGAGTTTGATTTCAGATAGATCAACACGATGAAGACGAACACAAACATGGTGAACTCCAAACCTGTACGTATACTTTTCTCTCTCTCTCTCTTTGTCAGTATAGTTGATTGTGCATAGTTTTTTTTTTTTTTTTTTTTCAACTTGTGTATTTGATGTTCCTGTAACTACAAGTAAAATCATTGTTTAAGCATTCTATGTTTTTTTAAGCATTATTTTTTGTTTGTTTTTGGAACAAAAATTAAGAAAGTGCTATTTGTTTTATATAAAATAGTGTTTTATTGTATCAAAGTCTTCAAAGTGATGCTTTTAAGAATTTCTTTGTTGTTTGTTTTTTTTATTTGTTTTTGTCAAATACTTAACAGAAAAGTGTTGTAGTTTTATACATAAAAAAAACAAAAAAAAGTGTATTTTGATGCCACATGACTTTTTATGTATTTTTTCTGGTTTATTTTTGGAATAGAAGTTATGAAAGTTCTGTTTTGGAACAGATTATTGTTAAAAGGCATTGTATTTTTTTATTCCATTGTGGTCCCATGCATTTATGTCATGTCTCTATTAATTTGATGATTTTTTGTCCCATGCATTTGTAGATTGTGGGTAGCAATTTTGATGCTTTTGTGGTCCCATACATGTGTAAATTGTCTCTGTTTCTTGGTCTCATGCAAGCACCAATGTTGAGGTTGTTGACTTTGTGGAACATAGGTTTGAAAACTATTTCCATGATGTAAATGTTCATGCTTGGGAATGGGACTGCAACACTAATAAAAAAGGCAATACTTTTAAAGTTAATGTTGATGGGCAAGGTGGTAGAACTCATGAAGGCAGTGTTGAGGGACAAGGAGGTACTTGTCATGAAGTCGATATGGATGGGCAATGGGGTATCACTTATGAAGGTAATGTTGGTGAGCAAAGGGGTAGTAGTTCTAATTTTGAGGCTCAATATGAGGTGTTTGTTGATAGTGATTATAGTTTGAATGAGGAACCAGTGCTAGAGATGAACCAACACACTGGAATGCCATCACAAATCACTCAACCAGGAAATTTGTCTGAAACAGAAAGTGAGGATGGAGACTCCTCAAATGGCTTTGCCTAGCCTTGAAGAATCAGATGAGGATGATTGGTGGAAAATGCCCAAGTACAAAGAGTTCAAACCTGTGTCTGGTAGACAAAATCCTATTTTTGAGTTGGAAATGATTTTTAAGAGTAGAGCATAGTTTGTTGAGGCTGTTAGACATTATGCTATATTGAATGGTAAAGACATTAGGTTTAAAAAGAATAAGGGCTGCAGAGTTATGTTAGGGAAAATAGATGATTTCCCATAAGTAAATCAATCAATGGAAATAAAAACTAATAAGGAAAAATTAAATCAACAACGACACAAATTTTTTTACGTGGTCCCTCAATGTGAGGTATGTCCACGGGATCGAAATCCGATTCCACTATCAACCAAAAAGTTTCCAAACGATTACAAACGATACACGAATATCTCACAAAACCACCCTTAAGTGAATCACAAATAATCAAGAGGAAAGATATCACCAAATAAATGAACAAAAGACTTCGAAACAGAGTTGTAGAAGACCCAAAATAATACGTCCAAATCATAATTGAAAATTGAACCAAAGGAAGCAAATTAGCACTATTACTTGTTTGCCCAAGCAATACACACACAGCCACGCTTTAACAAATTAACCCACTGAATAATGATAAAGAAAGCTACTGCTCCACAAAGCCAAACGACTGCCCCTTTCAAAGATAAAACAATCCAAAAATATTGTAGTCTCTTGAGCTTTTTATCAAAACCCTAGTTGTTACTAAATAGATTATTAAATACCCATTAGGCTTCCAAAAGTTAGATATAATATGTAGAAAATATATTATAACTAACACCAAACCAAATGAAATATTTTTAATAAACCAATTGGGTCTCATATTCCATTAAGGAGGTATATCCAACAACCCTACCGATTTAGGTGGAGACATCAACCATACCCGCCAAAGTTCGACACTTCAAATGTTTATTCCTTGACAAAGTCTTAGTCAACATATTAGAAATATTATCATCCGTGTAAACATTTTCAAGTTGTAACAATTTCGAATATAACACATCATGAATCCAATGGTATCTCACATCAATGAGTTTCGATCTCAAATGAAAAGTAGAATTTTTACTCAACAGCACTTTGACTATCACAATAAAGCACATACTTTTCTTGTTTCAAACCCAACTCTTGTAAAAATTGCTTCAACCATAACTCTTCTTTGCAAGCTTCCATAATAGCAATAAATTCAGCTTCAATAGTTGAGAGAGCAACACATTTTTGTAATTTAGATTGCCATGCCACAACTTTCCCTACAAATGTCATCAAATACCCCGAAGTAGATTTCCTAGAATCAACATCACCGACCATGTCAGAATCCATGGACCTATCAAGCATCGGCTTACTATCCCCAAAACACAAACACACCTTCGAAATCCCTCGAAAATATCTTAGAATTCACTTCACCGCTGCCTAATGTTTTTTACTCGGATTACAAAGAAAACGACTCACCACACCAACGGAGTGAGCAATATCTGGCCTTGTACAAATCGTGGCGTACATCAAAGAACCAATCGCTGAAGTATAAGGAATTTTCAGCATCTCTTCCTTATCTTTCTCACTTGTAAGACATTGATTTGAACTAAGCTTGAAGTGCAAGTAGACAACCAACCGGCTTTGCTTTATCCGTGTTGAATCTCTCAAGAACCTTCTCAATGTAGCTTTCTTAAGACAACCAAATCAGCCCCTTTTTGTGATCACGAACAATTTTCATACCAAATATTTACTTTGTCGGTCCCAAATCTTTCATAGCAAACGACTTGCTCAATTCCAATTTCAACCTGTTAATCATAGTATAATCTTGACCCACAATTAACATGTCATCAACATAAAGCAAAAGAATAATAAATTTGTTATCCGAAATTTTTTTCACAAACACACAATGGTCCGAAGTGGTTTTAGAAAAACCATTATTCATCATGAAAGAGTCAAATTTTTTGTACCATTGCCACGAGGCTTGCTTGAGGCCATACAAACTTTTCTTCAATTTGCAAACAAATTTCTCTTACCCTTTCTTTACAAAACGTTCCGATTGGTCCATGTAAATTTCTTCTTCAAGGTCACCTTGAAGAACTATTTTGAGAAACTATTAAATGAGGAATATGGAGGTACGCCAATAAGGAAAGAAATAGTCAGTAATACGATAAACCAAGACTATAGGTTCTATCCCAGGATTAGGAACTTTGAAGTGGAGATTGCACTTAAGAAGATGAAATCAAATTAGGCTTAAGGACCAGATAATATCCCTATTGAAGCTTGGAAGTGTTTGGGTAAAAAGGAGTTGTTTGATTGACTAGGTTGTTTAGCAAAATTTTGTTGACTAAGAACATGTCAGATGAGTGGAGGAAGAGTATTTAGTGCTAATCTATAAGAATAAAGGTGATATCCAGAATTGAAACAAGTATAGAGGAATCAAGCTAATGTATCATATAATGAAAGTGTGGGAGAGGGTGATAGAACGCAAATTGTGAGATATAACGGAGGTGTCAGAGAATCAATTTGGGTTTATACTTGGCAGGTCAACAATGGAAGCGATCTATCTTTTGAGGAAAGTAATACAAAAGTATAGAGAAAAGAAAAGAGACATTCATATGGTGTTTATCGACCTTGAGAAAGCATATGATAAAGTGTCCCAGGATATAATATGGTGGGTGTTAGCAAAGAAAGGGTGACAAAAGCTTACTTTGATATAATTAGGGACATGTATGAAGGGGTGGTAACCACTATTAGATCGCATGCTGGAAAGACAAAGGAATTCCTTATCACTGTAGGGTTACACTAAGGATCTACCTTAAGTCCTTATCTTTTTGCTTTAATTATGGATGAGTTGACAAAAAATATTCAGGATGACGTGCCATGGTGTATGCTTTTGTAGACGATATAATGCTAGTCGATGAGACTAGAGGAGTTAATACAAAGTTGGAGATTTGGAGAAAAACTCTTGAATATAAAGGATTCCGGATAAGTAGAACTAAGACAGAGTACATAGTGTAAATTTTATAACGGTAACAATGAAAGCAGATGAGAAGTGAAGATTGAGAATCAAGAACTGCCTAAGAGTGAACATTTTTGTTATTTAGGGTCAATTATCACAACAGCGGGGAAGATTGTTGCGGATGTGGCCCATAGGATTAAGGCGAGATGGTGTAAGTGGAGAAGTGCGTCTGGGGTACTGTGCGATAAACGAATACCCACTAGACTTAAAGGTAAGTTATATAGAACGGCTATTAGACCAGCGATGTTGTATGGGACGGAGTGTTGGGCAACCAAAAAACATGTAGATAAAATGAGAATGGCTGAGATGAGAATGCTAAGGTGGATGTGTGGCAATAGACAAAACAGAATTAGGAATGAGTGTATTCGGGAATGGGTAGGAGTAGCACCGGTAAAAGATAAGTTGAGAGAAAATCGATTGAGATGGTTTGATCATATTCAACGAAGACCAACAGATGCAATAGTAAAGAGATGCGATACTGTAACGGTAGATAGAAGTGTTAGGGGACAGGGTAAGCCTAGATTAATGTTGCTTAGCGTTGTAAATAGAGATATAGATCTACTTAATTTGACTAACGAAATGGCCTTTGATAGGGCCGCGTGGAGAAGAAGGATTCATGTAGCTGACCCCATTTGATGGGACTTAAGGCTTGGTTTGGTTTGGTTTACTTGTAGCCATGCCAAGTACAACCTAAATAGAAGATAGCTTCACAATCGGCAAGAAAATTTCATTAAAGTCAACACCTTTCTTTTGGCCAAAGCCTTTCACAACAAGGCATGCCTGATACCTTAGATTCTTGCCATTATTCTTCAATTTGAAGACCCACTTATTTTTCAAAAATTTTCTCCCCTTAGGTAATTTCACCAAATCATAAGTGTGGTTTTCAAGTAAGGAATTCATTTCCTCTTCCATAGCCTTTTTCCAATCACCTTTCTTTGTATGCTCAATTGCTTCTTAGTAGCTCTCAAGCTCCCCTTGATCGGATATCAATACAAATTTATTGGGATGATACTTTTTAGAAGGTTGCCTGTCCCTTGTAGATTTTCTCAACTCAAGTTGTGGTGGTGGTTCTTGAGTTGGATGCTTTTCCTCAATTTCGAGCTCAACTTCATCAAGATTAGCATCATCCTTCACATCTTCAATAGGTAGCTGCACATCTCCCTCATTTTCATCATCAACTAAAAATGAAGGAGATGGATCCATGTCAATGAGATCACTAGTTTTTTGCTTTGGTTGATCACTTTTGCCAAAGTCTTCAATTGTTTGGTCTTCAATAAACACAACATCACGGCTTCGAATAACTTTCTTGTCGACCGGATCCCATGATCTATAACCAAATTCATCAAGCCCATAGCCAAGAAAAATGCATTGTCTTGACTTGTTATCGAGCTTAGACCTCTCATCTTTTGAAATGTGAACAAAAGCTCGGCAACCAAGCACTCTCAAATGCTCATAAGACACATCTTTACCGGTCCAAACTCTTTCGAGAACATCACCATTCAAAGGATATGAAGGAGACAAATTGATCACGTCAACCGCTGTCCTCATTGCCTCATCCCAAAAGGATCTTGACAATTTAGCATATGAAAGCTGACACCTTGTTCTTTTCACAATGGTGCGGTTCATCCTCTCGGCAACACCATTTTGTTAAGGAGTCCCCTTAATTGTCTTTTGGTGCCGAATACCTTGGCTATGACAATATTCGTCAAATGGCCCAATGTATTCACCACCATTGTCTGTTCGGATGCACTTCAATTTTTGCTTTATTTCTCTTTCAACCATGGCTTGAAAATGCTTAAACACATCTAGAATTTGATCTTTAGTTTTAGTGCAAAAGATCAAACTTTCCTTGAATAATCATCAATGAAAGTAACAAAATAAAGTGCACCACTATGTGTTCTATTTTCAAACGACCACAAACATCCAAATGAATCAACTCCAAAACATTTTATTTTCTGGAAACAACATTTTTATAAAAAGAAACCTTATGTTGTTTACCTGCCAAGCAATGAACACAAGTTTTAAGACGCATACCTTTCAAATCGTATAGAAGCTCTTTCTTGAACAAAACTTGCAGCCCTTTTTCATTCATGTGCCCAAGCTGCTTGTGTCATAATTCGGTAGAAG
This sequence comes from Camellia lanceoleosa, assembly GCA_025200525.1. Taxonomy (NCBI): domain Eukaryota; kingdom Viridiplantae; phylum Streptophyta; class Magnoliopsida; order Ericales; family Theaceae; genus Camellia; species Camellia lanceoleosa. The sequence goes on along the minus strand of JANUSC010000334.1, from coordinate 153,853 downwards.
TATCATCCTCAAGTGCATTGATAACACCTTTACAAATTTTTCTTTGCATCGAATAAAGTGTATGAGTCTTCTTGCATTTAGCCACGACCAAAGAACCCTTTGTGAGCTTCTATTTTCCATCACCAAATTTGTTTTTGTAGCCTTAATCATCTGGCTTCCCTTTAGAGATCAAATTGAGGCGAATGTTTGGAACATGTCTTACATCTTTAAGCAGCAACTACAGCCCAAATTTGTTTCCAAGCAAATATCACCCATGCCAACAATCTTGAACAAGCCTTCATTACCCATTCGAACACACCCATAATCTCCTTTGGTGTAGGTAGTGAAGAAATCAACTTGAGAAGTCATATGAAAAGAAGCACCAGAATCAATCACCCAATTGCTCTCTCGGCCCACAAAATTAACACAATCATCTTCACAAACAACCATGAGATCACCATCGATAATAACCGACATTGTGTCTTCTTGCTTCTTATCCACCCTTTTATCATGCCTTTTCTCCTTGTTCTTGAGGTTTCGGTATTCCCGCTTCATGTGCCCTTTCTCATGGTAATAATGGCACTCAATGTCTTTCTTTGAAAAAGAATAATCTCTTGATTTGTCATGGCTTTGATTATGATCATGAGGTGTCTTACTCCCCTCCTGGTTTTGCTTTGGCCTCTCATAACAAATGCCTCCAAATAAGAAAAAACCCGATAATTTTCTTCTAGTTTCTTCATTTAACAAGTTACTAGTAACTTGGCTTATTGTGACAACTCCATTGGGCGTTGAATTACTAACCGTCACAACCAAAATCTCCCAACTTTTGGGCAAAAAACTAAGTAGTATCAAAGCCTGGAACTTATCATCAAAAACAATTTTCATAGAAGCAAGTTGGTTAACAATACTCTTTATTTCATTCAAATGTTTCAGAATGGGCTGTCATCTTTATATTTTAAATTAACCAACTTACGAAACAGAAAAGCTTTATTTGTGACTGATTTTCTATCATAAAGACCTAATTTTTTCATAAATCATGTGTCGAAGTTTCAGTAGCAACATGATGAAACACATTGTCTTCAATTCATTGACGGATAACACCACCGACTTTTTGATTAAGCCTCCTCTATTCATCATCTTTCATACCTTTGGGTTTGCCACTATCATCCTCAATAGGCCCATACAAATCTTTACAAAATAATAGGTCTTCCATTTTAGTTTTCCAAGTTACCCAATTGCTTCCATTGAAGCTAGACATACGACCCACATTCCCCTCTATTGATTTACACAAATAAATAAACTCAAATAAACCATAAGCTCTGATACAAGTTGTTAGAGAAAATAGATAATTTTTCACAAGTAAATCAATCAATGGAAATAAAAACTAATATGGAAAAATTAAATCAACGACACAAAATTTTACATGGTTCCCTCAATGTAAGATATGTCCACGGGATCGAAATCTGATTCCACTATCAATCAAAAAGTTTCCAAACGATACACGAATGGTCTCACAAAACCACCCTTAGGCGAATTTCAAATAATCACAAATAATCAAGAGGAAAGATCTCACCAAATAGATGAACAAAAATCTTCAAAACAGAGTTGTAGAAGATCCAAAATAATACGTCCAAATCAGAACCGAAAACTGGAACCAGACAAAGCAAAGCATCACTATTGCTTGTTTGCCCAACCAATGCACACACAACCACGCCTTAACAAATTAACCCACTGAATAATGATAAAAAAAAAAGCTACAGCTCCACAAAGCCAAACGGCTGCCCCTTTCAAAGATAAAACAATCCAAAAATATTGTTGTCTCTTGGGCTTTTTATCAAAACCCTAGTTGTTACCAAACAAATTATTAAATACCAATTGGGCTTCCAATAGTTATATATAATATATAGAAAATATATCATAACCAACACCAAATCAAATGAAATATTAATAAACCAATTGGGTCTCACACTCCACTAAAGAGGTACACCCAGCAAGTTAGAGCAATTTGTAGACAAGGCTGCCCTTGGACAATAACACTTGCACCACCTGCACTCTTTGCCACTTAAGGGCAATGCCTAGGAGGCCACCACCATCTGCACTCTCTTCCATTCAAGGGCCAATGGATGTCAATCCATCTACCCAAAAGGATAGCTCCAGTTAAGGGTGGCACATCAAAGAAGAAAGGGTCAACACAGTAAAGTTGAAATATTGTGTGGCATTACCTATTTTGTGTGCATTCATGATGTCTTTATATTATCTTGTTTTTGGGATGTAATAACAACAATTAGAGGCAAAACTTGAAAAAAATTATTTAGCTTTAGTTTTAAAGTGTTGTTACTTTCATGTAATCAACTAGAATATTTTCAGGAATGCAGATGATGATTATTTTGTTAATGGGTGAGGTAACGGTTGGTGGTTCTTGGTTACTTTTGTTGATTAGCTTTTGTGACTTTAATTATTTGGTTGTTGATGTGTTTTTGTTTATGAAACAGGTTCAATGTCATATTAAAGTTTTGGTGTCTTTTGTGATTTTATTTACTTTGTTGATTTGTTTTTGTTTATGAAACAGATTCATGAGGCAAAGGTTATGGTTAGTCATGTTGGTCATATTGGTTCTTTATTTAGTCTCAGAGCCTTTGGAGACAATACATCATAACAAGTTCATGGACGAAAGGTGAGAGGGTAATTTATGCAAAATTGAGCCGAGCTGGGTCGTTACGGACCTCAGTGCGAAGGGCTGAGTAAAAAGGCCATAAAGTTACTCCGGTCATGAAGAGGCTTCGAAGTTAGTCCGGTCCGGAGAAACTTGAGGTTAGTTCGGTTAGAATGAGACATAAAGTTACTTCGGTCCTAAAGATGTTAGATCGGTCACCATACTAGAACTTGTACCGGTTATGGCGCAGTATGGTTAGTTCGGTCTAAAGCCTTGCAGAAGTGAGCTCGGTTTAGACTTACCACGATTTACTCAGGAAAAACCGAACTAACGATAGTCCGGTCTATTCTGTGGCTTGGCGCGACCGTACTTACTTCGGTCATATTGGAGCCCGGCTTTGGTAAAACCATCTCACTTGGTTTAAGCAGTGAGGGGGGTGTTGAAGAATAAGCATATCTTTTAGGAGTATGAATCCTAGGAGGACTCTACATGGAGGCGTAAAAGTCCTACTAGGATCGTCCCACACAGAACGTATAAAAGCTCACAAACATCACCTATGGAGAGGTAACACAACTTTGATTTTCGAATACATAGAGCTTTTGCCTATTTGTTTAGTTTGCTAACTTAGGCATCGGAAAGGTTTCCGGCACACACCCGCCGGCTAGCTCACGTTTGTGTTTTCAGGTGATAAAGCGACGTCATACAGAGGAACGCAGACTTGATCAACAGGATTATACGAGAAAGTTTATCTCTTTCCCGTACAATTGGCGCCATCTATGGGGAGGTAGACAAGAACAAAACCTCTTGATCAAGCTTTTCCTCTTAAAGAATCAATGGCGACAACGAAGATTTGCCACAGTTCGCCATTGATAGACAAACACTAGAAGAGGGTGCGAGGCGTGAAGGTCTACCTCTCATCCCTCCTATGGCAGATTTAGAACCACAAAGACAGAATCCCATGAGGGATACAAGGAGAAAAAGGTGGACTAACAGCCCCCATCACTCTCGTTCGCAAAGTCCAGAAAGACAAAGGCGGAGGATTGATCCTCAGGCTTTGGAGGATCACGTCAAGGAGCAAGACGAGTTGATACGTCAGATGGCGGCGGACATGGAATCTCTAAAGCGCTAGGTGAAGGGAAAAGGAGTGGCGACAGGAGATGGGCGCATGAACAAGACGCCCACTCGCCGCTCAGAAGGTCGTAGTAGGAATACCACACCCTCACAAGCAGAGAGCAGAAGCCTCAGGGCCGGCGATACTCAATCCAGGTCTTCAAGAACTCATCACCCCAGGTCTGAGAGGACGAAATCTGAAAGGTCGTACACTGAAGGAAGCACCTATTGGCCCTCACATACGCACCAAACAAGGTCCAGACAGACGGAGTTGCCCAGATCGTCCGACTTACGAATCGTGCTCGAGGAAAAGGCACGATGCAAGGAGGATGCCAGGGCACGTGATCCACACAGAGTTTCTGCCTTACAATGGTTGGCTCCTCGGATACATGAAAGTGTCGAGGTTGGAATGCCAATACCATGCCCTGCCTACGAACCAACGGACAAGGCACTAGCAAGGCTGCAGACCTCACCGTTCGTTCCGGCGATTGAAAACGCACCCCTACCATCAGGCTTCCTTTAGCCCAAATTCACTACATATCAGGGAAAGACGGACCCCTACTCACACTTTCGCCACTTTCGCCAGGTCATGGCAATATACCGGCGAAACGAGGCCCTAATGTGCATCCTCTTCCCATCTAGCCTTGGCGACCTAGGCTTGACTTGGTTCGAAAAACTTTCAGAAGGCAGCATAGCCTCCTGGGCGCAATTGGCAGAAGCGTTCGTCACAAGGTTCGGAACGAACACCAAAACCCCGGTGGAGATCGATCAGCTACTCTCCATCGACATGGACGATAAGGAGACCTTAAGATCCTACAACAGTCGCTACTGGGAGACCTTCAACCAGATTGGGGACTGTCCCAGCAATCTTGCCATTGCACAATACAAGAGAAGCCTTCCAATCGGGAACAGACTAAGGGACTCAATCACCATGACACCACCCCTCACCATAGAAGCCTTGATGGAAAGAGTGCATCAGCACATCAGGGTGGAAGAGGATGGCACACGTGCCAAAACAAAATCTGGAACGACCACAGTACCAGAGAAGAAGGCCTCAGCAAAGGTCAACACGGTAGACCGTCCAAACAAAAACGGACGAGGTAGGTGAGACAACGGAGAGGACCAGGATAAAAGATGGTTGAGAGTTCGCACTGCCATAACCACGGTCTTCAAGAAACCGATCTACTCCATTCTAAGCGAAATACGGGATGAGCCTTTCATCAAATGGCCAACCAAGCTTGGGGAAGCTCAGAAGGACTATGACGAAAGATCACGATGCATCTTCCACAAAGAAAAGGGGCACCACACTGAAAATTGCATGCCATTGAGACAGCACCTGGGACAGTTGGTGGCAGCAGGTCACCTGGATAAATACATTGAAGGAGGGGCCCAACCAGCCCCCCAGGACCATAATAACCCCAACGGAATGCCAATCGACGCCCCACCTCAAGGCATTATCAATGTGATACATGGAGTTTTCGAACCTGAGCGTGTATGCGAGCTCAGAGGATCAATCAAAAAGGCTGAGCATTTAAGAGAGGTACTAAGTGCCCAACCTGCCATCAAGAAGGGGAAGACAGAGGCCACGAACGTCATGTCTTTTTCGGATAAAGACTTGGCAAGGATATATTGCCCTCACAATGATGCCTTGGTTGTCACTCTCCGAGTCAAGGATTTTGACGTCAAACGGATTTTGTTAGACCAAGGCAGTTCATGTGAAATAATGTACTACGACACCTTTAAACAGTTGAAGTTACAAGATAAAAACTTAGCACTTGCTGTATCTCCCCTGATTGGATTCAACTCCATGCCAGAATGGCCCATTGGCAAAATAATCCTCCTAGTCAAGGCAGGAAGCGTGACGAAACAAGTGAAGTTCTGGGTATTAAAGGTCCCCTCCACTTATAACATCATCTTGGGCAGAACATGGCTGCATGCCATGCGATCGGTGGCGTCATCCTACCACCAAGTAATGCGGTTCCCCAACGACACCGGTGTAATTGAAAAGGTCTATGGAGATCAGATTATGTCCAAGCAATGCTTTGTCACGGTGAATAGCAGCCACGCTGCCAAAGGATACGTTCATTCGGTGGAAGAACCTGAGAGCAATGAACTGTTCGCAGATGTTGGCAAAGCAGCTAATCAGAAAGCGATGAAAGACTTGGTAGAGGTAAGAATAGATAAAAATAACCCGGATAAGTTCCTTTTGCTCGGTTCATCGTTGTCCAGCACTAAGAGATTAGAGGTCTTAGAATTTTTGACCTCTAATATCGAAGTGTTTGCCTGGACACCATACGACATGCCAGGCATTGATCCAAACTTCATCTATCACCAACTCAATGTCCACCCATCCGCCAGACCAATCATTCAGCGCACATGTAGATCGGCACTTCACCATGTTGAGATAGTGGCAGAAGAAGTAGGAACCTGCTGAAGGCAGGAGCAATCAGAGAGGTGCACTACCCAAGATGGATCTCCAACACAGTCGTGGTGCCAAAGAAGAATGGCAAGTGGCGTGTCTACGTCGACTACAAAACAGTCAACAAGGCATATCCGAAAGACAACTTTCCTCTACCATAGATAGATCAACTGGTCGACCTAATGGCGGGGCACAACAAACTTAGCTTTCTGGTTGCATACAGAGGCTACCACCAAATCGCCATGCATGAACCAGACCAGGAGGTCACATCCTTTATAACACCAAGAGGATTGTACTGTTACAAGGTCATGCCCTTTGGCCTCAAGAACGCAGGGGCGACATTCCAACGGATGGTCACCAAGATGTTTGAACCATTGTTAGGCAGAACAATGGAGGCTTACATCGACGACATGGTGGTCAAGAGCAAGGACAAGAATGACCATCTTAAGGACCTAGGTGAGATGTTTGAGATCTTGAAGAAGCACAAGTTACGCCTCAATGCATCTAAGTGTGCATTCGGAGTAGGATCTGGCAAATTCCTGGGCTTCCTGGTGACCAACCGGGGTATAGAAGCAGACCCCTCTCAGATCAAAGCAATCCAGGATTTGGAGAGACCAAACTCAGTAAAAGAAGTGCAACATATCACCTGCATGGCAGCTGCGCTCAATCGGTTCATAAGCCGGTCATCAGACAGACTACGACCATTCTTCCATGCACTAAAAGCCAAGTTTGAGTGGGACGAAGAATGTGACCGCGCTCTGGAAAGCTTAAAGGAATATATGTCCTCTCCACCACTGCTTGTCACCCTAGTACCAAGAGAGGAACTCTTCCTGTACCTAGCAGTCTCTCAGCACGCAATTAGCGCAGTGTTGGTCCGAGCAGAAGGAGTTCAACATCTGCCAATCTTCTATGTCAGCAAGACATTACTGGGCGCCGAAACACGGTACTTGCCACTGGAGAAACTGGCATTGGCCTTGATGATGGCCTCAAGAAAGTTGTCGCACTACTTTCACGCCCACACCATAGTTGTCCTCACAGCCTTCCCACTAAAGGCTTTGTTTGAAAAAGACAAACTTTTCTGGGCGAATCTTGAAGTGGGCAGTAGAGTTGGGACAATACGACATCAAGTTCCAACCCAGAACCGCAATAAAAGCTCAAGCATTGGCAGATTTTGTCGCAGAATTCACACCAGGAAGTCATCACATCTGCCCAGTCGACCTGACTGAAACAACCGAACTAGGGATGGAAGTTGACGCCGGAATAGCGCAACCCCTAGTGCAGGATACTCAGCCAGACGCCAAGGCAGACCAAAGCAAAACAAGGAAGGAAGAGGCAAACCATGCTACACCAAGTCAAGACTCACCAACAAATAAAGACTTGGTACAATCAAATAACCAGGGGCAAATAGCAAGCATGGATCTTGAAGAAAACACCAACAACATGGAAGATCCCAAGGCATCATCTGATCCCTCCACTTGCTGGAAGCTGTTCGTCGGAGAGATGTGGAAGCTCTTTGTGGATGGAGCATCCAACCGGCATGGGGCAGGACTTGGCATAGTCCTCATCTCCCCAGACGGCCCAGTGGTGGAGTAAGCAGTCAACCTTGGCTTCCCAGCATCAAACAACGAAGCGGAGTATGAAGCGCTTCTTGCAGGTCTCAAGTTAGCATTCTACATGAAGGCCACCGAGCTGGTGGTTGACAGCGACTCACAGCTGGTGGTAAACCAAATATATGGCGACTACGAAGCAAAAGATGACAGGCTGGTCAAATACCAAGAATTGGTCAGAACAGAGATCAAGAAATTTGAAGTAGTCAGGATAGAACAAATCGGCAGGGAGGAAAACAGCAGAGCGGACGAACTAGCAGGCTTTGCCTCAATGGCAGACACTTCCATCCCTCATCCATTGCTGATCAACTACCTACCTAGACCAAGCATTGAAGACCCCGAAGCAGAAGAGGTATGTTGCGCAGAGCTCGGCCCCTCTTGGATGGATCCCATCATCCTGTTCTTAAAAGACGGCATCTTACCAGAAGAAAAGAAAGAGGCCAACAGAATAAGAGCAAAATCGCAGCGATTTTGGCTCTCTCCATCTCTAGCGTTGTACAAAAAGTCATTCTCAGGACCCTTCCTAAAGTGTGTTTATCCCAGCAAAGTGGAAGCATTCTTATTCGAAATACACGAGGGCGTATGCGGAAGCTATCAAGGAGGAAGATCACTAGCATACAGAGCAATTTCGCAAGGATATTGGTGGCCATACATGCAAGCGGATTCAGAAAAGTATGTCAAAAAGTGCAAGAAGTGTCAGAAGTTCGCACACCAAATACACCAACCCGCCAGAGAACTTCTACCTCTAACTAGCCCCTGGCCCGTCGCAATGTGGGGATTGGACATAATAGGGCCACTTCCAACAGCACCAGGGAACATGAAGTTCTTTATTGCGGCAACCGACTACTTCACAAAATGGGTGAAAGCAGAAGCCCTGGCATCAATCAAGGAAAAAGATGTGAAGAAGTTTGTCTGGCAGAATATCATCACTCGATTTGGTATACCAAAGGCACTAATATCAGACAACGGCACTCAATTCGACGGCAGAGTCTTCAGAAGCTTTTGTGAAGAATACAAGATAGAATTCTACAATTCTACACCAGCATATCCCCAAGCGAATGGACAAGCAGAAGCGTCAAACAAAGTAGTCTTGGATGGATTAAAGAAAAGGTTAGAAAGAGCAAAAGGCAAGTGGACAGAAGAGCTCCCTCATGTTTTATAGGCTTACCGCACCACACCTCGGCGATCAACAAGAGAAACACCATTCTCCTTGCCCTATGGTATGGAGGCAGTAATCCCACTGGAAGTTGGCCTCCCTACAATTCGAAGCGAGAATTTTGATCCAAACTTGAATGGCGAGGCCATAACATCGGAACTCGACCTTGCGGAGGAAAGAAGAGACAGAACACTGGTTCACATTGCCTCGTACCAACAAGAGTTATCCAGGAAATATAACAAAATAGTGCATCCAAGACAATTCAAGATCGGAGATTGGGTACTGCGCAAAGTGATGAGAAACACCTTGGTACCGGGAGATGGCAAGTTAGGGCCCAATTGGGAAGGACCTTACAAAGTGGTTGGATTAGCAGGCAAAGGGGCATACCACTTAGAAGATAAAGACGGCAAGACAATCCCCAGGCCATGGAATACTGCCAATCTCAAGTTATTTTATTTTTAGTTTTTTTCTTTTTAAGTATGTGTAATTTTTTCCCTTTCTCAATAAAACAAATAGTTGTCTTTTCAAAATAAGGTTTTTTCTCTGTAAAAGTTTGTTTTAGTAAATTAGTGAATTAGGGGCAGAAAGAACACTTTATTCTAGGTTGGCTGGAAAAACTAACTTAGAGGTTGGCTAGATTAAACCAACACCCCTCCTAAGCCCAGGATAAGGATCCAAGCTGCAGGACGTTTGGTCGAAATAACCAAACATTTTATTCTGAGTTGGCTGGAAAAACTAACTTAGAAGTTGGCTGGATTAAACCAACTTTTTGAACTCTTCAGCCGAAGTCAAGACTTAGGCTGAAGAGTGGTTGGCTGGATTAAACCAACTTTTTGAACTCTTCAGCCGAAGTAAGGACTTGGGCTGAAGAATGATTGGTTGGATTAAACCAACTCTTTAAACTCTTCAGCCGAAGTGAGGACTTAGGTTGAAGAGTGGTTGGCTGGATTAAACCAACTCTTTAAACTCTTCAGCCGAAGTGAGGACTTAGGCTGAAGAGTGGTTGGCTGGATTAAACCAACTTTTGTTACTCTTCAGCCGAAGTAAGGACTTGGGCTGAAGAATGGTTGGCTGGATTAAACCAACTCTTTAAACTCTTCAGCCGAAGTGAGGACTTAGGCTGAAGAGTGGTTGGTTGGATTAAACCAACTCTTTAAACTCTTCAGCCAAAGTGAAGGCTTAGGCTGAAGAGTGGTTGGCTGGATTAAACCAACTTTTGTTACTCTTCAGCCGAAGTAAGGGTATGACTAAAGAGTGGTTAGCGGGATTAAACCAACTCTTTGTACTCTTCAGCTGAAGTAATTATATCGGCTAAAGAGTGGTTGGCCGAGTAAGCCTAGTCAGATTGATAAGCTAGGACCGGAATAAAGTATTCAAACCGAGATAACAGTTGAGCAAAAAGATCATGGAAAAGTCATTACAAGTACAAACATACCAATCAAACCAGAATAACAGCCAGAGCAAAAGAAGATGATTTCCATTGATCAAGTTCAAAGCGATTACAAGGAAGGGGCTCCTAGCCTGGTTACAAGTCAAAGCAAAAAGAAGAAAAAGAAAAATACAAAATCAGTTAAAAAGGTCTTCAAAATCGGCTTCAATGTCAACTTAAACACCGGTTGCAGATGGAAGATCAGTCTCAGTAGCAACTGGCAGCACGGTGTCAGTCGGCGGCTCAACAGTTAGGTCTTCAACCGTTGGCTCCAACCGAGCTAATTGATCGTTGCCTTGCTCGTTGACTATCGGAGTAATAGTTGGCTCATTTTCTTCATCTTCATCATCTGAACCCTACAAAAATTGTTGTTGGACAGAAGCAGCATACTCCGCTAGTGAGGCCGGAATGAAATACTGAAGAGCATTGTAGACCTCGGTTTCGGGCCCACAGCCGAGCTGCTCCACAGCACTTCTCCAGCCGCACTTGAAAAATAAGTCCTTCGCTGCCTCACATTGTGGAATGTAGAGGGCCTCCGCCTCCTTGAAACCTTCGGCGTTGGCACCATCCACCTTCTTCTTTAGTTCAGCGATTTTGGCGTCCTTTTTCCCTTCGAGCTTGACTAACTCACGAAGGTACTTGTCTTTCATCATGATCAGCGCCTTCTGTTTGTCAGCTTCAGCCGAGGTAACTAGTCTGGTTAGACGAGCTACCTCAGCCTCTAGCTCGGTCGTTTTTTGTTGTGACTCCTTAAGTTCGGTTGTTCTTTCTTCGACCTCTGCCATGGCCTGCCTAGCCATTTTCCTGAGCTCCAACACCTTTTGATGGGCAATTTGGCTCTTTTGAAGAGACTGAAACGAATGGAAAGAAATCAATGACAAAACCGAGCTGAAAGTTTGAAAAATTTGAGAGACAAGAGGGGCATCTTACCAGGATCATGGATTTGGTGACCGATCGGATGGCCCTTAGCTCGGTCAGGTGCTGGTGGTGTTCCATGTCTGCTGGAAGGCAAACACCCTTGGCAAGGTTGAATGCCATCAAGTGATCCTTCTCAGCAACCACTGAATTGGTATCTTGGATATCTCAATTCTGAAATTTCAGCTTTGGTGCCCACTTGGAGGAGCTAGCTCGGTCAGCGGGCTCCGGTTGCGAACTTGGCAGGTGGCTTGGTGGAAGTATAGTTTCATCTTCGTCAACAAGGCGTGGCTCGTTCTTGTAGTCAGGCACGCTTCTTTGAGCGGGAGATGATGAGGGTTGTTGGGAAGGAAGCGCCACAACCGTTTCCTGAGTTTGGCTTGCTGGTGGTACCTCGGCGCGGTTTGTTTCGGTGAGTAGGGCTCTTACTCTATTTCTTTTGGCCATCTCTTGTTCGGCGGTCAGGGGGATGAGGTTGATCTGGGGTAAAGTTGGGTCCGATTCTGGGGCGTCCTCAAGCAGAAAGTCTATTACTCTGGTTTTTCGGCGACCGCTGTATCGGTATGTCGGCTCAAAATTAAGAAGTTTGGCCCAACTTCTTTCTGGAAAACGTAGTGCGGCGCGGAGTGTGTTCAGGTTGGGGTAACTATACAAAGATTGAAGATGGGCTGAATCTGCATAATGAAAACAACTGTTAGTTCGGTTCAAGAGTAGGTAACCGAAATAAAAGAAAAACATGAAAAGTGACCGAAGTAAAGTATACCAGGGATTCCTTTATTCCAATTTATACTTCGGCCTAGGATCTGGGCTTGGTGGTCTTCAAAATTCCCAGATACCCAGAAAAAATCGTCATCGTTTAAGTCTTTATCCGGCGTATCTTTTATTATTTTTTCTCTACGACGGCGTATCCTTAGGTAGTAGACCCAGTGGTCATCTTTGGAGCCAATGGAGTATTGGTGGAATATTTCAGCTAGACCGAGGTTTAGACCGGTTTGGCGGTTTAGTTCGGCTATTTCCATTATTATACAGTAAGAATTGGTGGAAAGTTGGGTTGGGCATATTTTGGTTTGTCTAAGGAATTCACAGATCAAGGGTTGAACGGGGAATCTTAGTTCGGTTTCTATTATTGATAGGAGGGTGAAAGGTACATAGCCTTCTTTTCCCCATGGAACGGTATCTTGTTCGGCCAGAATGAGTTGGACGTCGTCAGGGATGTTATAATCCCTTCGAAATTCGGCCAAACCACCAGGTGTTTCAACTAAAAACCTATACTTCCCCATTTATTCTTTAAGTTACGAAATAAATTAGATTGGTTGGATGTTTGTGCTCAGTAGCTCGGTTGAGCGTTCAGAGGAGTGCCTAGGCAACCTAAGTCTGCAAAGTGGAAAACAAAGGTGTTAAGCATAGATCGTTGACCGTGCTACAAAATCAAAGCAAGATAAAAGAAGCCCTACTTCGGCTATGTGGGATGCTACAGGTTCTATCTCAGTTTTAACAAGATGCTTGGTAGCTCGGATTGAGCAAGGGGTTCGATGATCGGTTTGTGTATGGGGTTGGTTATCTCAGTTTGAACTACGGGTTTTGTTACCTCGGTCGAGCCTCTAGGGGCAGCTTTCTTAGTTCGGTTTAAAACTAAGGAAGCTGGTTTAGCCCCAAAGGCCTAGCTCCATCGAAGGCTAAGGTTTCCAGTATACTGAGTTCAGACTTAGTTCGGTTCGTTTATCTCGGCTAAAAGTAAATCAGAAGGTATTAACTTATTGAAACTACTGATATATTCACAAGTTCTAGTTTGGTTACGATCTGGATAGATCTACATATAGCACAAACAGTATCCTAGTTCGGTTAGGACATATTTATGGATTAAAATAGCGTTCTACATATTACTTCATGAAGTTCACAGGGTTCTTAATGGAGTTTTTTTTCCAGAAAAAACACAGACTAGTGGAGAATGAAAGCAAAAACAGTGTTTTGCAAAAACAAACACAAAATGCTATGGATTAAAGCAAAAAAACGAAAACAACAAAAGAGAAACAGATTTGTGATGCTTACCAGATGAAGAGGAAGAAACTGGAGATGAGAGCAGCAGCAAGAGCGAAGAACACGAACTCAGGGAGCTTCAACGTTGAAGAACAATGGAAGCACAGAAACGCAGAGACTAGAGGAAATAAAAAGATGTAGTGGGTCCAAAAAATGAAGGGTTTTGTTTTGTAAAAAGGAGGACAAAAAGGGAAAAAGCGGGAACTGTTCAAAATTTGCGAAACACGAAGACGGCGTGACAGCTGAGATTGGCCAAACAGAGTGTGCCACGTGTCATGGGAAGGAGAAGCGATTCAGTTTCAGTGATTGAAGAGACGTTTTTACCGGGCGAGCACAACTCGGTTTGAGTTTCGCTCGGCTAGAAAGGCTAAAAGGTTTTTTTAGCTCGGTTGGAAAAGCTTAAGAACTCTAGCTCGGCTGATAGACAGGTAATCCCTATCATGCTGCGCAGATGGAATTAAGAGGCAATTGAGAGGGTAATTTATATGCAAATTGGGCCGAGCTGGGTCGTTATGGGCCTCAGTGCGAAGGGCTGAGTAAAAAGGCCATAAAGTTACTTCGGTCATGAAGAGGCTTCGAAGTTAGTCCGGTCCGGAGAAACTTGAGGTTAGTTCGGTTAGAATGAGACATAAAGTTACTTCGGTCCTAAAGAGGTTAGCTCGGTCACCATACTAGAACTTGTACCGGTTATGGCGCATATGGTTAGTTCGGTCTAAAGCCTTGCTAGAAGTAAGCTCGGTTTAGACTTACCACGGTTTACTCAGGAAGAACTGAGGTAAGGATATTGAAGGAAGAGTCGAACTAACGATAGTCCGGTCTATTTTGTGGCTTGGCGTGACCGTACTTACTTCGGTCGTATTGGAGTCCGGCCATGGTAAAACTATCTCACTTGGTTTAAGCAGTGAGGGGGGTGTTGAAGGATAAGCATTATCTTTCAGGAATATGAATCCTAGGAGGACTCCACATGGAGGCGTAAAAGTCCTACTAGGATCGTGCCACACGGAACCTATAAAAGCTCACAAACATCACCTAAGGAGAGGTAACACAACTTTGATTTTCGAATACAAAGAGCTTTTGCCTATTTGTTTAGTTTGCTGACTTAGGCATCGGAGAGGTTTCCGGCACACACCCACCGGCTAGCTCACGTTTGTGTTTTCAGGTGATAAAGCGACGTCGTACAGAGAAACGCAGACTTGATCAACAGGATTATACGAGAAGGTTTATTTCTTTCCCGTACAAAAGGTATTTAGTCTCTTCCTTTTTTTCAAATCTATAAATCTTCTCCTCTCTCCTTTTTTTTTCCCCCTCCCAATACTCTATTCTCTCCTCCTCCCTTTTTAACCTCTTATATTCTCCTCTCCCTCTTTTTTTTTTTTTCTAGTATTTTATTCTCCATTTTTTTTTTCCAATACTCAATGAAATTTTTGGGAACCTTCCTCCACTGGAATTTTTTTTAATGCTAATATATAGGTGAAAAGTCTATTTTACCCCTTTACCAGTTTTGAATCTCACTTGCACGCCACATTTTCACCTTTGCCGTTGACAATTTGGATGCCATCTACCATTTGGACTAAATAGAACCAAAATGAGATAGTTTGGGGACCAACAAGACAAAATTAATAGTTTAAGGACTACATAAACAAAATGGTGATAGTTTAGGGGTAAAAGGGTAATTAACCCTAAAAATTATTTTGTTGATGTGTTATTTGTTAAATATTTTATTTTAATAAATGTCAAGTTCTAATTTATTAAATATTTTATTATGTATATTTAGTTTTCGTTTGACAACTCAATATTTTAATTTAAAAGTCAAAAAATCACTAAAAAAATTAAAAAGTTAACAATCTATACCGAAAATTTAAAGATTCCATTTTCGTTTTACTTTTTGCACATTTTTTTATTATAAAAAACTAGAAAGTCATTCCAAACATACTAAATTTTTGCAAAAAACTAAAAAATTACTAAAAGAGTATTCCCAAAATATCATATCACTTAAGTGATTTAGAGAGAGTATATCGTTCTCTCTATTTTGATTTTATAATATAAAAAAAAGAAAAAATTATTGATAAATCCCATTTAGAAGTGTTTTAACTCAAGAAGTCCATGAAAGAATTTTTTAACCCATTTAGTCCCGTGTATGTATAGTTTTATTCCATAAAGTCCTTTTTCTTGATTTACACTATTTTCTTGGACACTTATGCCCTTATATTTAATTTTGATACCCTTACAAATATTTTTTGAACGGTTAGCAATTTTATGATGTGAACATTCATATTTTAAAATTCACATTGGTAGGAATGTAAAATTGGCCCGTGGGCGATTCGAAACCCGTCTGCGAGCTGGGGCGGGCCCGGCCCGTTGACAATGTGAATATTCACATTGACATGTTAACATTCACATTAATAGGAGTGTAAAATTGGCCCGCGTCCCGTGGTGGCGCGAAACCTGCCCGCGGCCCATGGGCGGCCCGGTTTGGGCCGTTGACAATGTGAATATTCAGGTTTACATGTTAACATTCACATTGATAAGAGTATAAAATTGGTCCGCGGCCCATGGACAGCTAAAAGCCCACCCGCAGCCCGGGGCGAGCCCGGCCCGGTCCGTTGACAATGTGAATATTCACATTGACATGTTAACATTCACATTGATAAGAGTATAAAATTGGTCAGCGTCCCGTGGGCAGCCCGGGGCGAGCCCGGCCCGACCCATTAACAATGTGAATATTCACATTGACATGTTAACATTCACATTGATAGGAGTGTAAGATTAGCCCGCGCCCATGGTGCCGAAACCGCCCGACGGGTGGGCGGCTGGCAGGCCCGTTAACAATGTGAATATTCACATTGACACGTTAATATTCACATTGATAAGAGTATGAAATTGGCCCGCGCCCCGTGCCTGCCCAAAACCCGTCCACGGCGTGGCGGCAAGGCGGGCGTCGACTTTGTTGACAATGTGAATATTCACATTGACATGTTAAAATTCACATTGATAAGAGTATAAAATTGGCCCGTGCCCCGTGGCTACTCGAAACTCGTCCACAGCCCGTGGGCGGACCGGGGCGGGCCCGGCCCGGCCTGTTGACAATGTGAATATTCACATGGACATATTAACATTCACATTGATAAGAGTATAAAATTGGCCCGCGGCCCATGGGCGGCCAAAAGCCCGCCCGCAGCCCAGGGCGGGCCCGGCCCAGCCCATTGACAATGTGAATATTCACATTGACAATGTGAATAGTCACATTAACATGTTAACATTCACATTGATAAAAGTGTAAATTATTGACGGCTGCGGCCGTGACCGAGACTTGGGCCGACCCGTGACAATGTGAATATTCACATTGACATGTTAACATTAATATTGATAGAAGTGTAAAATTTACACGTTGCCCAAAGCTCGCCCGCGGCCCGGGGTAGGCCCGGTCCGTTGACAATGTGAATATTCACATTGACATGTTAACATGCACATTGATAGGAATGTAGAATTGGCCCGCCGCCCATAGGCTACTCGATGCCCGCCCACGGCCTGGGGCAGGCTCGTTTGGATCCGGGCTCGAGCATGTCCGGGACCCTAGGCTGGGGCCTAGGCCATCACTTTGAAGCCCGGCCCGGCCCATTGGCCCGCTTAAGGCCCATTCAATGCTCGGTGCGAGGCCCAACCCGCCTGAGGCACAATGTCTTTTTTTGTGGAAAATAATAAAATTTTGGTAGAAAAAATTAAAAAGAATTAAAAAAAAAATGGCCAGGCCTGCCCAAGCCCGGCCTAAGCTCGAGCCTAGGCCTAGGCCGCGGGCCAATTTTACACTCCTATCAATGTGAATGTTAATATGTTAATGTGAATATTCACATTGTCACGGGCCGGGCCCGCCCTGATCAACGGGCGGGCTTCGGGCCGCCCACGGGCAGCGGGCCAATTTTACACTCCTACCAATGTGAATGTTAATATGTCAATGTGAATATTCACATTGTCACAGGCAGGGCCGGGCTCTCCTCGGGCTGCCCACGGGCTTCGGACCGCCCATGGGACGCGAGTCAATTTTACACTCTTATCAATGTGAATGTTAACATGTCAATGTGAATGTTCACATTATCAACAGGCGAACTGCTTAAGCAGGCGGGCTTGGGCATACCACGGGCCAATTTACAGTCCTATCAATGTGAATATTCACATTTTCACGGGCCGCCGCCCGGCGCACGCCATGAGCTAATTTTACACTCCTATCAGTGTGAATGTTAACATGTCAACGTGAATATTCGCATTGTGCATGGGCTTGGCCCCTACACATTGACGATATGAACATTCACATTGACGGTGTGAACATTCACATTAGGGGTATTTTGGTAATTATGTCACCCATAGGAGTTATTGAAACATAAGAAAGAAATATGAACTAAATAGAACATAAGTAGATGAAAAGGGTATTTTGGTCTTCTTATCTCAAATAGGACCTAATGGAATAGTCAAAAAGAATATGGATTAGATGGAATATAAGTAATTAAAGATGGATTTATGGAAAAAAAACTCCCTAAAAAAAATAAAACTAAAAAAGAGATTTCTAACATGTGATTATTTCTTGTAAGGGATTTGGTATGTCTTGCAAGGCATATATACTTATATTATGTATTTTTTTTATTTTAGTTAATACATTTTTGTGTTTAAAATTATGCATTGATGACCTATTAAGATCAACATACAGATAAGTCATATTAAAATAATAAAATTTATTATATATACATAAGTGTTTTCATAAAAACCTATAATAAACATAAATTTGAGGAAGTTATCTTATAAAAGTTATAAGGAATATAAAATCACGTAAGTTTTCATGAAATCACGTATGTGATCTCAAAAAATGCGTAAATAACACACATATAAATAAGTTATCTCATAAGTTTCGACAATACAAAACAACATAATCTTTCACAAACTCACATAAATGATTTCACAAAAACGTGTAAGTTAACACAAATTTCTTGTAAGTTATCTCATAAAAATTTTAAGCAACACAAAATCACGTAAGTTTTTACGAAATCATGTAAGTGATCTTACAAAAATGCTTAAAATACACAAATCCTAGTAAGACATCTCATAAGAGTTTTGAACAACTCAAAATCATGTAAGTTTTCACAAATTCACGTAAGTGATCTCATAAAAACACGTAAACTAATACAAATTTTTCATAAGTTATGTAATGCCCCACCTTTCAGGCCGTTAAATATATTAAATCAACCTCAAATATATACAAATTTTGCCCCCCAAAATAATAATTACATAAAAATCTCCAAATTATAATATATACAATTGTCTCTAAAATTAATAATGGTGGTAGAACCCAAAATTTTTATCTCAAATAATCCTTTATAATTTCAATTCTGATATTCACTAAAATCTACTCTGCACCTGAAAAATAAATTAATTCGGGAAGTATACAATACGACAGGAATATAAAGTTCGGATACAAAATAAATTAACAGCGATCCAACAATTTATAACATTACACCAACATTACAGTAATCAAACAATTTACCAAATTGCACAATAATTCAACCCGACATATAATAATTTATCCAGGACTAAATACCCAATCCTACTTAGTACGTACATGACTGGTGATTGACCTTATCCACCTCACCCAAGCATAACCGCTTATCCAGGCGATTGGTTCAGAGCATATTGGTAGGGTCCACTCAATCCGTATACAGAGCATTTCCACATCATTTAATCAAACAAATCACCATTTTTAACACATAACAACTTCACAGAATTTTACCAAATGACCAGAATAATCAATGAATGAACAACAAATAATTTCATAGCATTTATCAATGATTTCAATAATTAAAAGGATTACAAATTGGGAATAATTTAAATGGAAAACTCTTTGCAAAAATATTTGAAAAAAACATATTATATATCACCCGAATTACCTCAAAATAATTCCTCAACCACCATAAATCTCCAAATGAATGGTGAATTGAAAATTAACTCTTCTATTAAATAAAAATGTTGATTCTCATTCTAAATACTCCTAATCTGTACTTAAAATTTTGGTTATAAATGGAGAGGGAACAATTTGTGAGAGAGATAGAAAGATCAAATGGAGAGAGATAAAACTGAGAGACCTTTTACAAAAGAAGCAAAAGGAAGAAACGGAGTTGAAGAAGAAGATGGGGAAGTGAGGAAGACTGAGGCTCAATTATAGGAAGTAGGTAAAAGATAAAGGATATTAAAAACATAAAAAGATAATTGAAAGGAGTCAAAAGATAAAAAAGAAAATGTGAAATGATGGGGGTTGGTTTGAAAACAAGAAAAGTGAATTGGGTTGGCTGGTTTCGCTGGCCTAATTGTTTGAATTGTTTTTTTCATTTATTTTCCACCGAAAGAATAATAGGAAAGGTGGGGATGAGAACAAATTTATTTTCAAAAAGAGATGAATAGTAATGAAGTAAATATAAAAGAGATAAAATAAATACAAAGAAATATTTTAAATTAGATCCTTTTGTAATTTCTTTTAGACCCTTACTTTTGAATTATATATATAGAGACTCTCAACTCCTTTTTTAAATTCAATTTTAATCTTAGAATCAAGAACGGATCTTGATCAGAACCATGCAAACCATAATTGATTCCGATAACTTAGGCATAATTTTCTAATACCCTAATAATAATTAATTAACCCTCTAATTGTAGAATAATCGTTCAAAGCCTTAGATTTCCAAATTCTCGTAAAGTTCGTTTAGTTGATCGTTTTTTAATTAGAAAATGAGAAATCTAAACCGAGTTATTTTTTCTATTATTAAATTAATTAATTTTACACTTGAAATAGATATCCTGATTCATAAATTAAGCCCATGCCCTCATACTTTATTGATATTGCATAATAGCCTCAAAATTATTTCTTTATATATATAAAAATACAATCCATTATAATAATATTTTCCACAAAATATCTACACTATCTAAAGATGAATTTGTACACAAAAAGAAAATGAAAAATCCCTCAAAAATCCTAGTCAATTGAAGCATATGGCCATGGAGATTTTGTGTAGTACTTTTGAAACAAATTTCATGAAATCATGAAAAAGTTTTTTGACTAATAATACAAATTGGGACAAACTGATACAAATTGAAACAAATTGCTTAAATCATGAAATTTTTTTTGACGATGGTATAAAGTTATATATATATATAGAGAGAGAGAGATGTAAATATTTAATTGATCCAAGGACATTTTAGACAATTCGCCACAATTTTTTGATAAATAGAACTAGTCCCCTAGCCTTCTTTGCACATCAAACACATACACACACACACTAATCTCAGCAAGGAGAATGAGGAGAGAGAGTGCAAGCCTTGGACGAGGAAGAAAAACAGAGCACGCTTGCACAACATCCTTCCATAGGCATTCAAGTAAGTCACAACACAATCCATTCTTTTATTCTCTTCTAAATACATGGAATTAAATGTTTAGAATATTATTTTAAGATTTTTTACATGGTGTTCTTGTGTTAAAAATGAAAAGAGTTGAGCTTTGTTCCACCCTTATTTGTATTTCCTCTTAATCGGTGCAAACTATCTTTTTCTACACTTATCTCACATAATTTCCAAAGGAACACCTTGAGTCTAAAATTCTGAGTTGAATATATATTATTTAGCCTATTTTTATCACAATGGAAGTGAAAAATTATCCATGGTTACCCTCTTTTCTTACTTTTTCTTTTATTTTAATCTTTGTGCTCAAAGAACCGATTTTTATAGCCCACTTGCTAAAACTATAGAAAAATGCAAAAAAATTGTCTTGACCTCATTTTTATGTCAAAACTTTCCTTAAGTGGTTTAAGAGAAAATTCAATTTTCGAAACAGTCGACAAATCTGGACAGCACTGGCGTATTTCTTAAATAACTAAAAATCTAGGAAAGTTATGTCACTTCTGAAAAATGTACTGACAACTAGATAAAATTCTCTACAAACCATAGAATGTCCAAGTTTGGAAAATTTTGGAAATGTCTCTTAGATTGTGATCTTTAAAGTGTATCTAATTTGAAAATTTATGTTGTTGGTGATCTCATTTTATTAATTTCATGAATGTGTTTCTTATCACTTGTTTCAGTTTAGTATGACAATTACATATATTGTGGCTATATTTCATTGCAACGGTACTTTGATGATGCTCATACTTGTATGGAATTGTTGTCTCGATAAATTGTCCTAACATTAACTTAAAACATTTAACACAATGGGAAACTTATTTGGGGTGGTGATTGTGTTTCGATCACTTGAATTGTATTATGAGAAAATGTCGAATTTACATTGAATTGGTTGGCGTGACATGTTCCTTATTTGAAGTAAAGTCTTGCGCAAACGGTTGTATCGGAACACTTGAATGGATCGGTTATATTCGGACCCTAAGTGTTTATGATGGATAAGGTTGGAGGAGGTTATAGGCAATGCCCTTATTTTTACCGTCTCTTTTGAGGTCCTCAGTTGGCGTTACGTGGTATGCAACCTTTGGTAGGCATCTGAGGTAAGGTCTGTAAAGCAACAAAAGAGAGGGCATATCAAATAATCCAAGTCTAATTCTTGTGATTGGGAGGATGAAATCTCTTTTGGGAATTTCTAGATTACTAACATCTAATCTTGTAATCCTTTGTTATTGAATGATTATAATGCTTCATTACTTGCTTGTTATAATTGTAATCGTGTATTGGATTGGAAAAAAGGGACGGGTTGCATGTGCGTTTACTAAGTATTCAAAGCTCACGACATTACATGCCAAGTATTGAAGACTATTAGACCGGTCAAAGGCAAAATTGAAGCATTTGAGGACGTATGGCTACCTTAGAAGGCTTCGTCAATAATTTTGCTAAAGTTCCTTTTGTAACCATGTTTGGGGTGGTTAAGTGTTAGAAACTCTTGATGTAATAATGACATAACTCTTGTAATTAATATTTTGCTTATATATTAATATATATCATTTGTAATATATCCTTATACTCCGTCAACTCATGTAGACCTCGTGTTAATACATTGTTAAGATCTGTCAAAAATATAGCTTTACTATCTAAAGTAGTTGGACTTTGAAGGGAGGCTATGTTGACTCCTTTGACATTCCTAAGATCTTACTTGGTTATTGATCAAATGACTCATTACTGACGTTTTCTACGCTTATTACCTTAGAAAAACCCTGTAATTATTTGTTAATGTATTCTTTGATGTTCTCAAAATTTTAGGGCATCACAATTTCATATCAGAGTCTATGTTCAACCTTACCCACGCATTTCAACCTGTGGTTAGAGATTACCTTGCTCTAACTATATTATAATATTATAACACTATCTATTCAATTAACAAAAAGACATTAAAAAATCAAAATTTTCTTGACCCACCTTAGGACGTCTCTTCGAATTCTAGACGGAACAATATTGACTCGTGAGAACATGTTTCACATTCTAAATCATCACGTGTTTCGGCCCTAAACGATTTAACGAACACCTACGAAGAGAAGTGGTTTTAACTCTAAACGGGGCAATGTGTTGTGCATTCTGCTATTTGTACGAGTATTCTATCGATAGTCATACCATCATCTCATATTTGAAACCCTTGTTTGATGTCGTTCACCTTCAAGATTGAGTCTTTATCATCTGGTCTTACTTTATAATTTTCAATTCTACCATTTGCCATATTGAATACCTTGGAGTATTTGTGTAAATTAGTTGCAGTCGCTATATTAAATTTTTTCCTTGGTGATGAAAATTGATATTCGATTTGAAATGCGTCTGGCTAACGTAGTTTTCAAGTCAGATATCTATTTTGGCCACTACTTCCATAACCTTGATCCCATTAAAATTCATCATACAATCCATTCTACAATTTATTCAAATTTCGGTTAAACCTATTTCTGAATCTTGTCTTACAGCATCGTACCAATGATATTCTAAACCGCGTCCACAATTGTTTTACTTGTTTGTGCTCACGGTGTTTATAATCGCTCCTACGATGAAAATTTGTGTCATTTCCATTCCAGCAAGAGTCAATAGGTGTGTTTAGGTTGGGTTTTCTTCGTTTTTGTTTCATTGAGTTACATTTTGTGTTCTGGTCAATTGTAAGCTCAACATCCAGTTTAAAACTCATTGAAATGCAACCATTCTCAATTTCAATTTCGAAACAAAATGTTTTTCATACTCAAGTGTTGTGTCATTTATGTCATTCAAATTTGCAAAACAAAATTCTATTTATTAAATTTCAAGGATCAAACCCTGATCAGAGTTGTACAAAGAAAGTTGAGACTATAGGTGCACAACTCCCAAGCAAAGATTCAAAATACAAAAATAAAATAAAATAAAGCATTCAGTGTCCGCACCCAAAAATTTCATTTCGACCACTAAAAAAAAATATAAATCTAAAAATTTTTAATATTGAAAGCCATAAGTACGCGGCCCAACACAACCGCATTGAGTGCACTAGTAGAAAATAAGTAAAGACAACTGAAAAACAATGCATCATACCAAGTGGTCACATAGGATGTAGTGGAAAGCAAAATCTCTACTGAATACAACCATAAAAAGAAAAGTACAATATGTAAAAATAAAATTAGCATCTTAATATATGAACGACGATGGTGGATCAGCAAAGATCGGTGAAGATCAACAGTGGATCGGTCAAGATCGGCGGGGGATTTGGAAAAAGTAACGACAATGATGCATAGATCGAAAATGGATGGATCAGAGGTGACGTGAAATTGTGAGATGACGGCCGGTGTTTGAGAGGAATCGAAGAATGGGAATGAGAGCAAGGCTGAGAGAGAGAGAGAGATAGAGCAGAGAGTGAGGAGAGCAAGAGAGTGAGTAGAGCGAGCGAGAGAGAGAGGATAGAGGGAAAGAAAGAAAAAGAAGAAGAGAGAAAAGAGGGGACGCCTGACGCGTTGGAAGAACAAGAAGAACAAAATGAAGAAGAAGAAAAAGAAAAGAAAAAAGAAGAGGCACTCGACATCTCAGCCAAAAAAATAAAATAAAATAATAATAATAATAAATAAGTATATATATAAATATACATAACATAATAATAAAATAAAATAAAAATAAATAAATAATTGTTTACATAAGAGTGCGCAGCGGAAATTGTTTTTTTAGGAGTAAGTTATTATTAAATCTCAGAATATATGAGATTACAAATCTCGGTAACTATCGTGTCAGACCGCAACCCGTGTTTTATTTCTCGATTCTGGAAAAAAAACATGATCCAGATCATCAAAGTACGTTGGCAAAAATCTAATTGGGAGTGTGATTGCGAGCAACTTATCCACAATTATTCGCGATGTGAGGAATGACTTAAATTTTGAGGACAATTTGTTTAAGGGGAATAGATTGTGAGGCCTCGATTTTTGTAATTTTTTTTAGACCCTTATTTTTTAATTATTTATACAGAAACCCTCAACTCCTTATTTAAATTCAATTTTAACCCTAGAATTGACAGTGCATCCCGATCGAAACCATGTGAACCCTAATCGATCCTGGTAACTTAGGAATAATTTCTAATACCCTAATAATAATTAATTAACCCCCTAATTGTAGAATAATCGTTCAAAGCCCAAGATTTCCACATTCTCATAGGATTCGTTCAGTTCATCATCTTTTAATTAGAAAACGAAAACCGAATTATTTTTCCTATCATTAATTTAATTAAGTTTACACTTGAAACAGATATCTTAATTCATAAATTGAGTCCATGCCCTCATACTTTATTAATATTGCACAATAGCCTCTGTTAATCATGTTGTTTAATTTTGATGATGTCTAAAATATTATTTGAAAATTTTGGATTTTTTAATATACATATTCTATATTATTTGACACAAAATATTATCTATTTAAAATATAGGTTGTATGATATATTTGTTATAAATATTATTTAAATAGAAATATTTTGAAAATATTACTATTCACAATTTTGAAAAATTCAGGTGGTTACTATTCACTTTTTGACAAACTTAAAATTAATTAGTTGTATTATTTTGACAAAATTGATTGATTGGTTGGCTAGTCACTATTCACTCTTTGATAAATTTAAAAATTGATTAATTGTATTATTTTAACAAAATTGATTGATTGGCTGGCTGGTCGCTATTCACTTTTTGATGAATTTAAAATTGATTAATTGTATTATTTTGACAAAATTGATTGATTGGTTGTATTATTTTGACAAACGTGATATTGATGAATTATTTCCTTTTGATAGACTCACATGGGACGATTAGTTATTTTTATTTGAGTGTATTTATAATCTGTTCAACAATTACAAAACTTTTAGAAGGGGTATATATATATTTTTTATCTGATATGAATATTATTTAAAGAGATTTTACTGTGCAATCAAATTTTTTAACTAAAAAAATTATTATATACAAGTCACTATGTAAATCTGTTTTCACATTATTGTTTTAGAAAAAGGTTAGCAGATCACTATTCATTGAAAATGACTTGACCAACATTTTCAAACTTTTATGATTACTCCACGTGATTGAAAAAAACAAAGTAAAAAAAGAGAAAAATAGAAGTGTTGTGTATAAATAGAAGAGGAGCGTCTCTCCTCTCATCGGGCAGATTTTGGGTATAAATAGAAGTGTTGTGTGTGGAGAAAAATCAAGAACTTGAAGAGAAAAAAATCTGTATGCTCCAAAATTTTGAGTGTACTGTATTTTGCTTTTTTACTTTCAAATTTAAGTATAGTCTTTGTTCTTGCATTTTCATATCTATTCTTTGTGAGAAAATTATTTTAAAAGAGGGTTGAAGTACCTCTTATCCATTTTGATTATTTGGTGATGAGAAATTTTGTAAGGGTAAGTCATTTATTGTTAAGTAAGGCTTAAAAGATAAGAGTAAGACCTGTGTAAAATCCACAAGCTTGGTAAAGCTTTGGTGGTATAGTGATTTGTTTTTATAGTGCAGAAATTCTCAAGGAGATGTTGGAATTTGGAATATTGTATATTTAATTTAGAAATTTAATTTTAGGAGTTGATTGGATAATTATTTAATTCCTTTTTTCATGTATCTTATATTGAATATATATAGACATGGTCTCACCCAAATTAGGGTAAGCTAATAGTTTACAACTCTCTTCTTGGTATCAAAGCCAAACCCTAGCCACCCACCCAAACCCTAGCCACCCACCACCCTTGTCTTCTGTTGTCGGCAGCCCTAAACTACCTACCCAGCCACCCGACAACCCTTCTTCTTCCCTCTACCCAGCCGAAAGTTTTCCTCTTCCTTCTCAGCCTCTTAGCAGTCCCTCATCCACACTGCCTCAGCTTCCTTAGGTGCCGACTAGACCCTCCATGCCTTGGGTCTAGTGTGGCTTCCCTCTTGGGTGTTCCTATCTCTTTACCCTTCTAGGGTTCAAGTGCTGATGTGGTAAGCACTTTATAGTTTGATTTTCTGTTGTGTTGGGCTACTGGTGTGTTCGGTAGCATCTCTTTTGTGTGACTCCACTACTTTGGCTTCGTGGTGTTTGAGAATGTCTGACTTTGTTACACAAACTCAGAGCATTATGCTTCGTTCAGATGTTTCCTTGGCTTCTCATGTTCTGGTTCATCAGATTACCAATGTGTTGCTTACTGGTCACAACTTTGCAGCTTGGAGTCAGTCTATACGTCTCTACCTTGGGGCTAGAGGCAAATCTAGATGGCTTCTAGAAACCGAGATATAACCTCCCGCTGATGATCCTAAGTGGGTTCAATGGGATATTAACAATTGCACCTAATTGGGTTGGATGTTCAACTCTATGGCAGAACGCATCTACAACATGTTTATGTACTGTGATACAATTCCTCGGTTATGGAGTGCTTTTACCCAGATGTACGCACATGCCCACAATGATGCTAGGATTTTTGAGCTCTATCAGAATATTTCTCATGCCTCTTAGGAAGCTTTGGGCTTTACCGTTGTTGAATTTTTTGGGTATCTTCAGTATCTTCAGATTTTGAACACATCACCTATGCCATCCTTATATGAGGCTTTTGCTACTATTGACAGTGAGAAGTGTCGTCGTTGATTGATTCACCCGGTGGCTCCGCTTCCTCCCTCTATTCCTGCCTCATCTTCCGTTTCAGATCAGATGGCCCTTGCTGCCAAGTTTAGTTCTCGTGCTTCTAGTAGCAAGGTTATGTACCACCATTGTGGTGGTGCAGCTTGTCATGTCCAAGCACAGTGCTTCAAGCTTCATCTCGAGTTGAAGCAACACTTTGCAAGGGCACGCCCTTCAGGTTCCCCTCATACTACTGTTATTGCAGGCATCTCTAGTACTCAGCCACCTCATCCTATTGATCTTCATCAGCTTCAATCTCAGATTGGACGCCTTCAAGAGCAACTTGGTTCATTCACTACCATGTCTTCAAGTGTTCCTTCCACTGCCACACTCGCTACAAATACTCCTACAGCCTTTCATGTTCGCACTGCACCTACTTGGGTATTGGATTTTGGGGCCAATGATCATATGACCGGTGAGTTTTCTTTTTTATCCTCTTATGTCTCTACTACTGCTCAGACTGTATGTCTTGCTGATGGGTCTATTTCACATGTCTAACATAAGGGTGATGTGTCCTTGTCATCTGCTGTTACACTTACTTTTGTCTTACATGTGTCCCATTTTGCTTATAATCTTCTCTGTGAGTCGTCTTGTTAAAAACCTTCATTGTGCTGTTATTTTCTTACTTACTCATTACTTATTATAGGACCCGACTTTGAAGAAGATTTTTGACAGGGAGTTTGAGCACGATGGGCTATACTACTTTGGGGACCCACCACTTTCTCATCCTACCACTTCTGGCCTGTAAGCAGTGTTTTCTTTTCAAACTTTAGCCTTGTGGCATGCTCGTTTAGGACATGCAAACTTCAATTTTTTATGTTTACTTTTTCCGTCACTTAATAAAGTTTGCAAGGATCACCAGTTTCATTGTGTTGTTTGTGAACTATCTAAACATACTCGTACTTCTTATATTCCTCGCATGTATCACGCCTCCTGTATGTTTGACCTTATTCACTTTGATATCTGGGGTCCTTCTCCTCTTTTGGCTTTTTTTGGGCATCATTATTTTGTAACTTTCATAGATGACCATTCTCGGTATACTTGGGTTTATTCGCTTAAAAAGAAGTCTGATGTGCTTCCACTTTTTATTCAATTTCTCCAAATGGTAAAAACCCAATTCCACACTGTTGTACGCAATATTCGTTCTAATAATTTTTTTTTTTTTTTTTTTTTTGGGGGGAGTACATCTCTGATGCATTTCGCTCCCAACTTAATCAGCAGGGAATTTTGCAGTAACTCACTTGTCCTTACATTCCTGAACAAAATGGAATTGCTGAACATAAAAATCATCATATTATGTTTGTTGTCTGGTGTCTTCTTTGTAGGATGAATGTCCCTAAATTCTACTGGCATATGGTTGTGTTTACTGCTGTTTACCTCATTAATCGGACACCTAGTCGGATTCTTCACGAGTTAGCACCTTTTCAATTACTTCGCCCAGATACTGTGTTATTTGCTCTTGTGCCTTGTGTGTTTGGTTGTACTTGTTTTGTTCAGGATCGTAGTCCTACTCGGACCAAGTTAGATAACAAGTTTCTTAAGTGCATCTTCTTGGGCGATTTCGCTCTCTCTAAAGGCTATAGGTGCTATGATCCGTTGTCTCGTCATTTTTATCATTCTATGGATGTCACATTTTGCAAAGATATGCCATTTTTTGGTTCTAACCCTATGTTTTAGGATTTCGCCTCGCGTGCACCACCTCCCGCTGTGTCTCCGAGTGCTTACCCTATTCCTATCCTTGATTCCTTTGCTCCTTCCTTATCGCTTGTATCTGCACCTACCAATCCTCCACCATTACAAACATACTCTCGTTGCCCTCGTGCTCCGCCCCCTCCAAAATCTTCTTCGCCCTCAAGCCCAGGTACATCCTCTACTATTCATTTCCCCGCTCATTCCCATTATCCAACTTGTGAACACCATCCCCCTAATCGGTTTGGTTGGTTTAGTAGTACTAATCACCCTATTTCCCAGTTTTTATGTTATGATGCCCTTTCAGCTTCTCATCGGTCTTTTCTGGGCAAACTTGAGTTCATCTCTATTCCGCAGTCTGTGTCTAAGGCTCTTCAAAATCCCCAATGGGTTGCAGCTTTGCAAATTGAAATGGCTACTTTGGAGCATAATCACACTTGGGATCTTGTCTCTTTACCTTCTGCTGAGACGACTGTTGGCTGCAAGTGGGTTTTTACTGTCAAATACTTGGCTGATGGCACAGTGGATCGATATAAGGCTCGTCTTGTTGCTAAGGGCTTTACATAGGATCCTGGCAAGGATTTTGGGGCTACGTTTGCACCACTTGCTAAATTGACCACTGTTCGTTTACTTATTTACTTGGTTGCCTCTTCTTCTTGGCCCTTTCATCAACTTGATGTCAAGAATGCTTTTCTACATGGGGACTTACTTGAGACAATCTGCATAGATCCTCCACTCGGGTTTTGGACTGAGGGGGAGTATGCTGGCAAGGTCTGTAGTTTGCATAAGTCTCTTTATGGCTTGAAACAATCTCCCCGTGCATGGTTTTATCGTTTCAGCTCTGTTATCCTATCCATGGATTTTACTCAGTGTCACTCCGACCATACATGCTTCATTCGTCATCAACCCAATGGTCGATGTATTATTTTGTTGGTCTATATGGATGATATCATCCTTCAGGGGATGTCACCATTGGTATTGCTAAGGTAAAACAGGACCTTAGTCGAGTTTTTGACATCAAGGACTTAGGTCCTCTCAAATATTTCTTGGGGATTGAAGTAGCTCGTTCTCACAATGGGATATCATTGTCCCAATGAAAGTATAGTTTGGATCTCCTTCGGGACACCGATATGATGGGGTGCAAGCCTGCATCTACTCCTATGGATCCGAATCTGAAACTTTCAGTTGAGTCTGGTGAGTTGCTTTCTAATCCAACTCGCTACTAGAGATTGGTAGGACGTTTGATCTATTTGACTAATACACAACCAAATTTGACACTTGCTGTGAGTGTGGTTAGTCAGTTTATGCTTTCACCTCGTACTGCTCACCTTGATGTTGTTCACTACATCTTGAGATATCTCAAGTCATGTCCAGGTTTGGGTTTATTCTTCAATGGTGGGTGTGACAACTGGGTCTTTTCCTTCTCTTTTCTTTCCTTCGTTGCTCCGTTCTCCTTTACTTTCGTTGGATTTGAAATGTCCGGAAATAGTTCTCTAAATAAAGTTCTTGTTCTTATTTTGTTCGATGTTGAATTTCATCTGTTCCGGAGGGTGCACGGTTGGGTTCAGAGTGTCCGGGGATTGAACCATGATTTTCAGGGCTGCTAGGTAAGGGCTGCATGTGCGGGATGGGGACCGCACGTACAGGAGGTCAGGCCGCACGTGCGGGAAACAGGGGAGGCTGGGCAGTGCGTTCTGAAATATATGCACATGCGTGAAAGAGGTGCAGGAAGGTGCTGCACATGTGGGAGGCACTCGCCGCACGTGCAGGAATGGGCTCCTCACATGCAGGAAAAGCCTAGATCTGAGGCTCTGTTATTTCTTCCCTATTTTGGCTGTGTATATCACTTTTGATATATCTCTCTCTTTAAAAATACATCTCTCTCACTTCTCTCTACATTTCTCACCAAAAACCCCAAGAGATCTTTGATTTCTCCACACCCAAACACATTTTGATCTAAGATTCTTCATCAAAGTAGAAGAACACCACTAGAACTTCGTTGTGTACGGTGGAGATCTCCTTTCAACACCATCAAAGCTAGGGTTTCATCTCCTTTTTCTTCATCAAACTTTGAGGTAGGGTCTCCTTTGAGTTATATATATATATATATTTATGCAAGTTTTGATTGATTTTATGAGCCCACTTTTGTCTATTCCGAAAAATGGGTTTAATGGCTCGAGAAATGGTTAGTTTTGTAGAAGAAATTTGTCCTTGTTTTCTCTTAAAGATTTTTCTTAAATCATTGAGTCATATGGGTTAAGATTGAGGTGTACAATGAGGTTTTACAAAAGAGATGGAAAATGTTAGGGTTTTTGTGAAAACCTAAAAATTTGGGGGTTTCTTAAATGAAATAGGGGAAGGGCTCATGTTGATGTTATATATATATATATATATATTTTTTCATTGATGAAGAATTTCTTACCATATGAAAGATTTCAGGACATGAGGGTGACATTTACATATTGTTACGTTTTGAAATGATTAAATGTTGAAAGAAACACAAAGTGTGGTTTTATTGTGGCACATGGGTATTAAATAATAACAAACTCTTGGCTTGATGAAATGGCATGGAAAGGAGAAAATAGAGGTTGTGAACCTCTATGGAAGGTAAACTATGGTTTTGATCAATGTAGAGAAACATGAAGTAGTATGGTTGATTATTGCATTGACATTACGAATACCTTGCATATCATGAGAATTGGTTTTTTGAAAATTGGAACTTCCATTGAGAATGTAATATTGTGATTGAAACTTTGGAAATGTTTTGGGGTAAATACGTTGGTAAGTCCGGTTAGGGAGTGTAGATGAGTTTGATAAGTTGGCCTGAGTGTTCGGGGTGAAAGACCGAAAACACGCGCGGAGGAGATACCACTTCCCTTCCAGTTAGCAACTGGTAAAGTGGGGTTATTGGTAGTACTTGTTGAGCCTACTTGCAGACACCAACCTAAGGATTACTTGAGTCGTATTTACTGCCTCTTATGATTTAACATTGGAAGTTTGAAAATTGATAAGATTGTAAAATGTTATTGAGAACATGGTGATTTTCAAGAAAAGCATGGCATGTGATTATTTTTGAAATGACATTGCATGGCAATTGCATTTGCATTTAATATTGGATACCTTGCATAAATGTATATACTTTGTTCAGGTTTCTCTACTGGGCTTTATGCTCACCCCTATGGGATTTGGTGCAGGTAAAGATGTGGTGATCTCGCCAAACTGAGAGTGTGGATATGTTTCGGTGAAGAGTAGATTGCTCTTTTATTTTGTTGTAAATTTTTGTAAAGCCAAAAGCTATTTTGTATGGGTCCGAGAGACCACTTTTGTGCAATCGGGCTTAAGCCTTGGAAGTTGTAGCCCATAAGGGCATTTTATCTATTTTGAGACCATATGCTTCACATGCTATAGATTCATGCTTTTTTTTTTTTTTTTTTACCAATGAATGTATAATTTGCATGTGAAACTTTTGTATAGACGTTGTTGATTAATGATGTAAAGATTGGAGATAAGTCATTTTCATGTAGTGAATGTTAGTTGATGCGGTTGATTTATGTTGAATTATTTCGAGGCGATACAGTGGGATTCAAACAGGATTGTCCTATTTTACTGATGCAGACTATGCAGGTTCATTGACTGATAGACGTTCCACTTCTGGGGTATGCACTTTCCTTGGTACCTATCTTCTGTCATGGAAAAGCAAAAAACAAGCTGTTGTTTCTCGCTCATCTGCTAAAGCTAAATACCACGCCATGGCTTATGAGACATGTGAGTTACTATAGCTTCGGTTCATTCTTACTGAATTAGGCTTTGAGAAGAATAATTCCTCCAAGCTATTTTGTGACAATAAGTCTGCCATCTTACTTGCCTCTAACTCTCTGCTTCATAAGCATACTAAGTATATTGAGGTTGATATTCATTTCATCCAAGAAAAGGTTCGAACTGGCATTGTATGTCATTCGTTTGTTCCATCTTCTGATCAGACTGCCGACATCTTCACCAAATCTGTAAGACCATCCCTACTTCAATATTCCATTGGCAAGTTGGGGTTGGTTGACATCTTTGATCCAACTTGAGAGGAAGTGTTGGAATATAGAATATTGTATATTTAATTTTGGAATTTAATTTTAGGAATTGATTGTATAATTATTTAATTGCTTTTTTCATATATCTTATATTGATTATATATAGACATGGTCTCACCCAAATTAGGGTAAGCTAATATTTTACAACTCTCTTCTGGAGGTTCCTTGAGGAGTGGACATAGGTCTGACGTGCTGAACCACTATAAATCTCTGTGTTTAATTCTCTCTCTCCCTATTTCCTTATTTTTATTATTATTGCTCTATTATTTTATTTGTTGAAATTCTAATATTTTGATTATTATTTTTAATATTGTGAAATTAGTTTTTAATAACCCAATTCACCCCTCTCTTGGGTTGCCTAACTGGGATAACAACCTCAAAATTACTTCTTTATATATATATATATAAATACAATCCACTATAATAATATTTTCACAAAATATCTACACAATTTAAAGATGAATTTATACAGAAAAAGAAAATGAAAAATCCCTCAAAAACCCTAGTCAATTGAAGCACATGGCCATGGAGATTTTGTATAGTACTTTGAAACAAATTTCATGAAATCATGGAAAAAAATTTGACAAATAATACAAATAGGGATAAATTGCGTAAATCATGCAAAAGTTTTTTTGACTAATCATACAAATTGAGACAAATTGCTTAAATCATGAATTTTTTTTTTTTTTGACTATGGTATAAAATTATATATATAGAGAGAGAGAGAGAGAGGAGAGAGAGATGTAAATATTCAATTGAACCAAGAACATTTTAAACAATTCGACACAATTTTTCTATAAATAGAACTACTCACCTGGCATTTTTTGCACATCAAACACATACACTAATCTCAGCAAGAAGGAGAGAATGAGGAGAGAAACTGCGAGCCTTGGAGGAGGAAGAAAAACAGAGCACGCTTGCACAACATCCTGCTATAGGCATTTAAGTAAGTCACAACACAACTGATTCTTTTATTTTCTCTTCTAAATACATGGAATTAGATGTTTGGAATATTATTTTCAGATTGTTTGCATGGTGTTCTTGTGTTAAAAATGAAGAGAATTGAGCATCGTTTCACCCTTATTTGTGTTTCCTCTTAATTGGTGCAAAACTATCTTTTTCTACACTTATCTCACATAATTTCCAAAGGAACACCTTGAGTCTAAAATTCTGAGTTGAATATATATTATTTATCTTGTTTTTATCACAATGGAAGAGAAAAATTATCCATGGTTACCCTATTTTCTTACTTTTTCTTTTATTTTAAGTTTTGTGCTCAAAGAACCAATTTTTACAACCCACTTGCAAAAATTATAGAAAAATGCAAAAAAATCATCTTGACCTCATTTTTATGTCAAAACTTTCCTTAAAGTGTCAGCTTTCAAGTAAAATTGTTTTTAACAAAAAATAGTAAGTGGTTTAAGAGAAAATCCAATTTTCATAACAGTTGACAAATCTGGATAGTGTCGGCGTATTTCTTAAATAACTAAAAATATAGAAAATTTATGCCACTTCTGAAAAATATTATGAAAACTAGATAAAATTCTCTACAAACCATGAAAAGGCCAAGTTTGGAGAAATCTGGAAATGTCTCTTAGATTGTGATCTTTAAAGTATATCTAATCGGAAAATTTATATTGTTGGTGATCTCATTTTATTAATTTCATGAATGTGCTTCTTAATTATCACTTGTTTGAGTTTAGTATGATGATTACATATATTGTGGCTATATTTCCTTGCAATGGTACTTTGATGATGCTCATACTTGTATGTAATTATTGTCTCGATAAATTCTCCTGACCTTAACTTAAAACATTTAACACAATGGGAAACATATTTGGGGTGGTGATTGCATTTCGATCGCTTGAATTGTATTATGAGAAAATGTTGAATTTACATTGAATTGGTTGGCGGAACATGTTTCGTATTTGAAGTAAAGTCTTGCACAAGCGGTTGTATCGGAACCGTTGAATGGATCAATTGTATTCGGACCCTAAATGTTTATGATGGATATAAGGTTGGAGGAGGTTATAGGCAATGTCCTTATTTTTGCCGTATCTTTTGAGTTCCTCGGTTGGCGCTACGCAATATGTAACCGTTGGTAGGCATCCAAGATAAGGTCTGCAAAGCAGCAAAAAAAAGGACATACCGAATAATCCGAGTTTAATTCTTGTGGTTGGGAGGATAAAATCTCTTTGGAGATTTCTAGATTATTAACATCTAACCTTGTAATCCTTTGTTATTAAAGGATTATCATGCTTCATTACTTACTTGTTATAATTGTGATGGTGTATTAGATTGGGAAAAAAGGAACAGGGTGTATGTGCGTTTATTGGGCATTTAAAACTCATGGTGTTTCATACTAGGCATTGAAGACTATTAAACCTGTCAA
This sequence comes from Camellia lanceoleosa, assembly GCA_025200525.1. NCBI lineage: Eukaryota > Viridiplantae > Streptophyta > Magnoliopsida > Ericales > Theaceae > Camellia > Camellia lanceoleosa. Next base: position 118,302 of record JANUSC010000334.1, on the reverse strand, counting down.
AGGCGAAGCTGAATCATTTGAGGATGTATGGCTACCATAGAAGACTTAGGCACTAGTTTTGCTAAAGTCTGTTTTGTAACCATGTTTGGGGTTGTAATTTCTTTTAGACCCTTACTTTTGAATTATTTTTATAAAGACTCAATTCCTTATTTACATTCAATATTAACCCTAGAATTGAGAACGCGTCCTAATCGGAACCATGCGAACCCTAATTGATCCCGATAACTTAAAATATTTTAATACCCTAATAATAATTAATTAACCCCCTAATGATAGAATAATCTGTCAAAGCCCTAGATTTCTAATTCTCGTAAGGTTAGTTCGGTTGATCGTCTTTTAATTAGAAAACAAGAAATCTAAATCGAATTATTTTTCCTATCACTAATTTAATTAGTTTTACACTTGAAATAGATATCCTAATTCATAAATTGAGCCCATGACCTCATACTTTATTAACATTGCACAATAGCCTCAAAATCATTTATTTATATATAAAAAAATACAATCGATTATAGTAATATTTTCTACAAAATATATACACTATTTTAAGATGAATTTGTACACTAAAATAGATTGAAAAATCCCTCAAAAACCCTAGTCAATTGAAGCACATGGCCATGGAAATTTTTGTAGTACTTTTGAAACAAATTTCATGAAATCATGGAAAAGTTTTTGACTAATGTTATAAATTGAGACAAATTGCTTAAATCATAGAAAAATTTTTGACTATGGTATAAAATTATATATATATATATATAGAGAGAGAGAGAGAGAGAGAGAGAGAGAGATGTAAATATTCAATTGAACCAAGGACATTTTACACAATTCGCCACAAATTTTCTATAAATAGAACTACTCCCCTAGCATGCTTTGCACATCAAACACATACACACATACACTAATTTCAGCATAGAGAGGGAGAAAGAAGCGGTAAAAAGAGCTTTGGTGGTGGAGGAAGAAAAGGAAGGAAATTCTTGAGCAAACACTTCACTAGACATTCAAGTGAGCCACAATAAATCCCTCTATTTTATTTTCCTTTTTCTAATACATGCTCTTAGAAGTTCTAAATATTATTTCCAAATGTGATTTAATGGTGTACTTGTGTTAAAAATGAAAAGAATTGAGTCTTATTCCACCCTTACTTGTGTTTTATTGGTACAAAAAATCTTTTTCTACACTATCTCTCATAATTTCCAAAGGCACACCTTCAATTAAAAATTTTCAGTTTAATATATATTATTTATCATATTTTCATCACAATAGAAGTGAAAAATTATCCATGGTTATCCTCTTTTTTTCTTTTTCCTTATTTCAAGCTTTTTGCTCAAAAATCGATTTTTCAGCCAACTTGCGAAAATTCCAAAAAAAATGCAGAAAAATCTCCTTAACCTAATTTTTATTTAAAAACCTTCCTTTAACTGTTATATTTCATGGAAAAAAAATGTTCTATCGAAAAAGAGTGAGCAATTTGAGAGAAAATCTGTTTTTCGTAACAATCGACGAATCTGGATAGCACCGGAATATTTCTTAAATAACTAAAAATATAGAAAAGCTATGAAATTTGTAAAAGATGTTCTAAAAACTAGATAAAATTCTCTACAAATGATAGGAAGGCCAAGCTTAGTAAAAATCTAAAAGTATCTCTTTAATTGCAATCTTTAAAGTGTATCTAATTTGAAAATTTATATTTGTTAGTGATCTCATTTTATTAATTTCAAAAATGTGATTCTTATCACTTGTTTGATTTTTAGTATAGCAATTACATATGTTGTGGTTATACACACTTGCAATGGTGCTTTGAGATGCTCATACTTGTATGAAAATTATTGTCTCGACAAATTGTTCTAACCTTAACTTGAAACATTTAATACAATGGAAAACGTAATTGGGATGGTAATTGGGTTCGATCACTTGACTTGTATTATAAGAAAATGTTGTGCTTACATTGAATTGGTTGGCATGACGTGTTCCTATTTGGGTCAGTGGACTCTGATAAGTACAGTTCACTCAAACACTGGGTCCAATGGGGGCTTTGGGGGGCCTCCCCCCAAGGAGAAGGGACATCCAAGGGTATTCTCATAATTTTCATGTTACTTCCGTGTAACCCTAATTCTATACTTATAAATAGATGAGGGGCGCCTCTTTTAGGTCAAGAGAGTTGTATTTTTCTAATCATAGTGAAAACATCAGCAGTCGTGGACGTAGCCCTATTCTGTGGTGAACCATGTAAATCATTGTGTTCTTGTGTATGTGATTTGTTTAATTCGTTTTTGATTTCTTGTTTGTTATTTCGTGTCTCACCAATCTTGGTTAGGAATGATGAATTCCTAACAATCAATTGCCCAATTGATTAGATATGGCCAACCCATCCAATCGATTACTAATCGATTGTTTGTGGCCAATGAAATGATCATTCGATTCTAATGCTCATTGTTATTTTGTGTAGAATATGAAGAAGTGCTCACATCACACCTACAATGAGCTTCCAGTTGCCTATACGTGGATTGCTAAGGCAAAGTCTGATGAGTTTTTGTCATCGTGTATAGAAAATGCTTTTAATTATCAAAGGACATGAAATGTTGAATAAAGGAACTATTTATTTATAGTAGAAATGCGACTTGCAACTATTGGATATTGCTTTGTTTTTTTGTTTTTTAAATTGTTTTATCGTTGCTTCTCTTGTTTAAGCTCATGGGGTTGATAGTTGGAAATGGAATGATCCAACTTGTTCATTTTTAGTTGAATTTAGATTTTCTGTTGTTTTCATGCTATTCCTTCTGTTTGTTTAGAAAGAAACGAATGATAGAAAATAAAAATGGTAGAAAGAAAAGTGAAAGAAAAGAAAAAAGAATTTATTTTCTTGTATGCATTTGAAGAGATGAAAAATTTTGCAAAAAATAGGAAAAAATAAATTTAGGACTCTTTATCTGAACAAACACATAATTTTTCTTCTTTTTCTTTTATTTATTTATTTATTTATTTGTATTATTTATCTAACCAAATTGAGCCTTAGCAGCTATATTTTTCAAGCATGCTAATTGTAATGCCGATGATGTACATTTTCCACTGTGATCTTGTTAATTGGTTTTATCATCATTTTTCCCCTCACATTTTAAAGGAAAATGATCAATTTCTACATTTGCAATAACTAGTCGTGATAAATTTATTGGGAATGGACTTCTCTCCAGTCCAAATTGGATTTGGAGGGTACTGTTGGGCCTCCGTGCCTCCATCATGGAGCCCGCATCTATGATCCGAACCATTTAATATGTAGAACTCGTCGAGAACTTCATACTTACAAAAAATCACGTTAATCGAATATCAATAACTAGTTGATCAAATCATATTTACGTCAATAGTAAGTATAATTTTTAAAATAAATTGTTGACACAAATATGATTTGATTAAATGTTTATCGATATCCGATTAATGTAATTTTTTATAGGGATGAAGTACTCGATTAGCCCTACATATTAAACAGTTTAGATCATCGATAAAGATTCCATGATAGGTCTACAGAGGCCCAACAACACCCTCCAATTGAGAAACCCAACTGGAGAGAACCCTCTGTCAATTTATTGGGTCCATAGTCCTTATGGCCTCACATTTCCATGCTATGATAATAAATATATTCTTCTTGACTAGACAGGGACAAGAAGCCGGGTAATTAAGTCACACAGTACAAAAAAGTAGAACCCTCACAGGTACGATACTATTACAATGAGCTTGTAATCAATATCAATGTTTAAGGTCTTCCAACAAAAAGCAACGTAAGGCCATGATATCCTATCCTCTTCTCTGGAAATGCGATAGATGCAATTAACTTGAGACATTCTCTGGTGGATTGTGCAATCGATTAGGACAAAATTGCAAAGAATTTGATCACCAATTGACTGCACAATCGAATGACGATGAATTTGTTAGGCATTTCTCAACAATTTCATAGGAAAAAATGTTCATAATGGATCAACATGCACTCACCAAACATGGATTCATTTGCAAGTATATCAGCAACATGGTAGTCCTCTCAAAAACAAAGATCAAAAAGGATTGACATAAAAAAAATTAACTTTGACAAATATCCTCAATATCCAAATATCATATACATTTGTTGGCATTCAAAAAATTTACAACCTACACATAGGTGGATCACCAAAATCAAATTTACATAATCCAAATATTACATCAACCATAAAGAAGCCATGCAAATTTACATTCATCCACACATGAAAACCATTGAAATTTAGTCCCCACAAAACCAATTTTTAAATCATCCATCAAGTACAATACTGTTCACAAAAAAGGGGTGATATTTTCAGTGGGGGTTCAACCATCTCTGTCCATTTGTTGAGCTCGATCATTGTATGCACCTTTAGCTCCATTGATTCCTCCTTGTTATGGGAACCTGACATGGTACCTATCCTGTGGCATGATGAAATGTAAGTAACGAGATTTTTATGGCCACCAAAAATAGACAAACACGCACTAATAAAAAATAATAAATAAATAAAAACAGTTTGAAAAACTAAAGCAGACAAGGTGTAAAAGTGCTCAAAAACCATCTCCAATCATTTCATCAAATCAAATCAAGGTAGAAGCACTTTTTCATCAAATTGAGAATTCATCAAATTTGAATTTGATAAAAATTTGCAAAACTTGTATAATAGTTATTTTTCGTGAATGTGCAAAACTTGAACAAAACTTGGCAAGCTAAGATAAACTTTGAAGCTATACTACCATGAAAAATTGACATAATGGACATTATACTACTTTTAATTTAGAAATCGAAGAATGTTTGAAGATTTATTATGCTAATATAACTTATGTATCATCTTCTTCTCTTTTTTTATTAGCAAAAAATACTAAAGCAGAGAAAAAATTAAGTAAAAGTAGATTCCATGATAAATGGAAGACAAGAAACATGAAAACAATTCAGAAGTTGCAGAAGTTGCGAGTGGTTAAGAGACTTTCAATTCGATTTGAGAGCTTTGAATGGAGTGAGTTGCACACTAGATCTAGAACAGATATGATGAATCCGTTCAACATTAAACATCTTAAAAATTTTAGTAAATTGAATTTCCCAAAAATTGCCTTAATTTGAACTATACTACTTAAAAACATACTAAAATAGCCAGCTTTCAAAATTTCATCAATTAATGCCACTCTCTTAATTAACTTTGCATGTCTAATACCTAGCCAATTTCTTTACCAAATCTACAATTATGGAACTATATCCAATCATGTAATTTCAAGCACAAAGCTTTGCAAACAGTTAGTTTGCACAAAAACAGAAACAACAGTCACAAATGCCATCAAAAAAAATTCTTTAAGAATTAAACAAAATTTATTAGATCTCATTCCTATGCCTCTAGAATAACAGATAAATTCATTCTCAAAGGACAATGACTAAGATAAATTTAACAAGAAACGTGGAAATTCATGCTATAAAAGGGCACATGTAAATTTGTATTTAGAGGAAAATGGAAAATGGAAGATGACAATAGGTATCAAAAGGAAGCACCCAAGGAAACTGATAATAGGTATTAAATTTCAAGCTTACTCGACCAACATCATCTTCTCTAACAGCACCAAAACCTCCCTCTACTTTTCAGCTGGGTATATTTTTAAAACCTATGCAGATCCAAAAATCGAAGGACTTGATTATCCAAAAATATAAGCAGAACACTGAATATATACAGAGAAAATGATTAAACAGAAAAAATAAAATTAGTGCTCTAAAACATTATCTTCAGCAATAGTTGAATAATTTATCCATTAATTGAAAATTTAACATTAGTGTATTTCTTTTTTTATAAAAAGAAGGGAAAAAAACAAAAAATAAAAAAATTGAAGACACAATTAAACAAAACATGTAGAAAATGTAGGTATCATTTAAATTGGGGCACTCAAACCTGGTATCATCATCTCTGGATTTTAAGAAATACAAAGAGAGAGATCTGACCTAGGGGTTTAACGGCAAAGTATGTGATCTTTCTCGTTTTAATATCTAAAATTACATATATAGACCAAATTGAAACTCTTTTCATGTATTTGGGACTAAATTGACACAGTTTAAACATTGGGGATCAAAATACACAAATCTCATATTTAGGCACTACAAATGTAATTAACATTGTACATATATATACATCATGTATACAGAGCAAACAAAAAAGGAAAAAAAATCCAAGGAACAAAGCAGCAAACCCACTAAACAAATGTCATACAAGGCGAAGATCTGAGATGAGATCAAAATTCAATTTGATGGAGGGGGTTAGATAAACCCAATCTAGGGGTAGAGCTAATTATGTCCTAGAAGAGACCTTCAATATGCCATGGATGAAATTCCTTTTGGATCTTCTCTATTCCTCCAGAAAATCTAATCTTCCTTAATTTGATTGCTCTGTTTGAAATTTTTGTTTTTCACATCCATATGTAAGCGTACTGATGAACACAGAATAAAATTCAAACTCTAGCAATAATCAACACATTCACATTCTAATATATCAAGTTCAAAATTCCAACATAGAGAGAGAAAGAGAGAAGGAGATGAGAAAGAGAATGACCAAGAAACTGAGGATATTCAGAGAGAGAGAGAGAGAGAGAGAGAGAGAGAGTGAGTGGAAGAGGGCTTACCAGAATGTAATGGTGGTGGTGGTTTTGAAACCCTAACCCTGAAACCAACCCTTGATTTTCCTCCAGCCATCGATTTTTCTCCCGTATCACCCTCAATTTTCCAAAATAAAACATAAATTCGAACAGATCAAATTTATGTTTCAAAGATGTTTTAGACCACTAATTAGTGGTGGGTCTAATGATAGCCACTGTCATATGTGTTTTGTGCTTTATTTATTTGTTTGTTTGTTTTTTTTTTTTTTTTTTCAATTGTCACCTTATTAATAGTGAGATTAGTGATAACAATTTAGTGATCTATAACATTGCTTTTTATGTTTTATTTTGGAAATGATATTGACTACATCTACTTCAATGCCTCTTTTTTTTTCCAATGTAGTCAAATCATTGAAATTACTGATTTCATACTCATTAAACAAAATATCCATTCTTTTTGGAAAAATTATTAATAAGTCCTATTTAAAAGTGTTTTAACTTAAGAAGTTCATGAAAGAATTTTTTAACCCATTTAGTTTCATGTATGTATAATTTTATTCCATAAAATCATTTTTCTTGATTTACACTATTTTCTTAGACACTTATGCCCTTATATTTAATTTTGATACCCTTATAAATATTTTTTGAACGGTTAGCAATTTTATGATGTGAACATTCATATTTTAAAATTCACATTGGCAGGAATATAAAATTGGCCCGTGGGCGGTCCGAAACCCGCCTGCGAGCCGGGGCGGGCCTGGCCCATTGACAATGTGAACATTCACATTGACATGTTAACATTCACATTAATAGGAGTGTAAAATTGGCCCGCATTCCGTGGCGGCGCAAAACTTGCCCGCGGCCCAGGGCGACCCCGGTCCGGCCCGTTGACAATGTGAATATTCATATTAACATGTTAACATTCACATTGATAAGAGTATAAAATTGGCGCGGCCATGGCGACAAAAGCATGACGGCGACTGCGTCGAGATTGACAATGTGAATATTCACATTGATATGTTAACATTCACATTGATAGGAGTGTAAAATTAGCGCGCCTCGTGGTGCGAAACCGCCCACGACGAGGCGACGGTGGTCGGCGACTTGTAAACAATGTGAATATTCACATTAACATGTTAACATTCACATTGATAGGAATGTAAAATTAGCCCGCCGCCTGCGTGCCGAGGTGCGGCCCGACCTTGCCCATTGACAATGTGAATATTCACATTGACATGTTAACATTCACATTGATAAGAGTATAAAATTGGCGTCGAGTGGCATAGGCATTAGATTGACAATGTGAATATTTACATTGACATGTTAATATTCACATTGATAAGAGTGTAAAATTGGCCCGCAACCCGTGGACGGCCTGAAGCCCAACCGTAGCCTAAGGCGGGCTTGGCCCGACCCATGACAATGTGAATATTCACATTGACATGTTAATATTAACATTGATAGGAGTGTAAAATTTGCCCGCTGCTCGAAGCTTGCCCGCGGCCCGAGGTAGGCCCGGCTCCGCCCGTTGACAATGTGAATATTCACATTGACATGTTAAAATGCACATTGATAGAAATGTAGAATTGGCCCGTAGGCTGCCCGAAGCCCGCCCACGGCCCGAGCAGGCTCGTTTGGGACCGGGCCCGAGCATGTCTGAGACCCCAAGTTATGGCCTAGGTCATCACTTTGAAGCCCGGCCCGGCCCATCGGCTCGCTTAAGGCCCATTCAAGGCTCGATCCGAGGCCCAGCCCGCGTCGAGGCGCAATGTATTTTTTTGTGAAAAATAATAAAATTTTGGTAGAAAAAATTAAAAAGAATTAAAAAAAAAAGGCCAGGCTCGCCCCAGGCCGCCCATGGCCCGTGGGCGGGTTTCGGGCAGCCACGAGGCACGGGCTAATTTTACATTCCTATCAATGTGAATGTTAACATGTCAATGTGAATATTCACATTATCAACGGGCGGGGCCAGGCCAGCCCTAGGCCGCTGGCCAATTTTATACTCTTATCAATGTAAATGTTAACATGTCAATGTGAATATTTACATTGTCAACAGGCCGAGCCGGGCCCACCCTGGGCCGCCCATGGACCGTGGGTGGGTTTCGGGCAGCCACGAGGCGCGGGCTAATTTTACACTCCTATCAATGTGAATGTTAACATGTCAATGTGAATATTCACATTGTCAACGGGCCGGGCCTGCCCCGAGCCGCGGGCCAATTTTATACTCTTATCAATGTGAATGTTAACATGTCAATGTGAATATTCACATTGTCAACGGGCCGGACCGAGCCCGTCCTGGGCTGCCCATGGGCTGCGGGCGGGTTTCGTGTCGCCACGGGACACGAGCTAATTTTACACTCCTATTAATGTGAATGTTAACATGTCAATGTGAATATTCACATTGTCAATGGCTCGGGCCCGCCCCGGCTTGACTCGAATTTTTTCAGGTACCCACGAGGATCGACATAGGCCGAGCCCCTACACATTGACGATATGAACATTCACATTAGGGATATTTTGGTAATTATGTCACCCATAGGACTTATTGAAACATAAGAAAATAATGTGAACTAAATAGAACATAAGTAGATGAAAAGGGTATTTTGGTCTTCTTATCTCAAATAGGACCTAATGGAATAGTCAAAAAGAATATGGGTTGGATGGAATAAAACTCTTAGAAAGTGGATTTATCAAAAAAGCTCCCATTCTTTTACTTATAATTTTAGCTGACCTAATTATGAACTCTGAAAGAATTTTTTTAACTCGACTTCTTGTTCCACTGAATTGTTAGGAATGTTTGTGAACCATATTACATGATGAATGTTCACATCTTTATATCTTCGTAAAGTTGACAAAAGTGTTATTCAACAAGTACAGAATCTGGCCAAAAATGTAACTACTACTATTTAAGAGTATAATATATGGATGGTTGTTTCGTTCTTTAAAAAAATAAAAATAAAAAAATGTTCACATCTTTGACATATTTGTTAGAATAGTATGTTATTAGTTGGGTTATAATTCGATTGTAATTATTCTATGCCTTAGGGCTTCTTTGTAATTATTAATCTTCATTAATATAAAAAAAAATAGAAACGAGATGATATCAAAATCATTCCCTAATCTCTTTCTCTTCTCTAAAATCTTCATGGTATCAGAGCCACAAACCTAAATCTATACAGTCACCTGACTGCCATCCCTAGCCCACCACACAGCCACCACAAAGTTACACATCCTATTTTGACAGGTGTAACACCTTTCCCTAGCTTTGGCCCTGCTTGCTGCTGATGCTTGCCGGAGGCAACCCTAGCCCCATCGACCACTGTCGCCGGATGCCCAGCCTCATTGGTCTTTCCCAACAGGGCTCCTAGCCTAGTCGTTGACTCCTGTTGGCTGTCCCAACCTTGCCGCCTTCCCTAAGATACCAACAAACCTAGCCGACAGCCCCTGTTTTTGACTTCCTTCGTCATTTTGCTGATGTATTAACCAAGTTATTTCACCAGTCCTGTTTTCTTCCACACAAAAAAAAAAAGTTCTTAATTTTTTCAATATTTTTCCGTGGTCATAGTGCTTATTCTTCCTTCTCTACCTTCCGGGTTTGTGATTGGCACTAGTTATGTTGAGAGTTTGGTAATATAGTATCTATAGCAGATTCCACCAGTGTGTCTACTACTTCTTAGACATCTAGGAGTGAGAGTTCCATTATACCTACTACTATGACTGATAACCCCAACCCTAGTCTTAAAATCACCATTTCTCTATTTAATGGTTAGAACTATCTAGCGTGGTCGCAGAGTTTGACTATTTTTTTGAACAGCAGAAGGAAGATGTGGTATGTTAATGGCAGGATACAGGAACCCAGCACCACTGACCCGAGTTATGACCCAAGTTATTACAAACTCTTTAATTATGGATTGGCTTATTCATTCGATGGTACCAGAAATTGGTAAGGGCTACTTGTCTATGGAGACTGCCCAAGTTATTTGGGATGTTGTGGCTGCCACCTATTCCCGCAAAGGGAATTTCTTACAGGCATTTGAGTTACACCGTTCTATTGAGAGCTCTGTTTAGAGGGAGCAGATTATTCTTCAGTACTTCACCTTCCTCACCAATGGTTCGAAACACCTTGATCACCTGCAGGACTATAAGTCTGTTTGCACTGCTGATTCAGTCGAGTATAGGAAGTTCATTGCATAGAAAATGGTCTTCAAGTTTTTAGCAAGTCTTAATGTGGAATATGATCCGGTTCGGAGTTGAGTTCTGGGTATGGACACTCTTCCTTCACTTCAGAAAGGCATTCGCTTACGTACAGAATGAGGAGAGTTGCCAGTCTGCTATGATGTCACCTATTTCTATTGACCGCTCAGCATTACTGTCTACCCCTAGAGATGGCCTTAGCCTGACACCTATCCCTCCGTCTGCCGCTAAGGACTCTGTGTTTTGTGATTACTGTCACAAGTCGTGGCATACTCCTAAGACATGTTGAAAGCTTCATGGGCAAGGTTCTGAAAAGCAGTTGTGATCGCTGTAACGGTGGCGGTAGTGCGGTTGTGGTTGCGGGGTGTAAAGGCCGTAGCGTAATGGTTGCGGTAACCGAAACTGTGAATTTTTTTATCTTTCGCATAATTTGAAAAAAAACTTACCGATACACATATTTTTTTTTATTGGGTTTAAAATAAATATTGATCAATTTTTGTAAATTTTTAAGTATTATCCAATATATTTCATATTTTTAAATCACTATAAACTGAGTTTTTTACATTTTATTTTAATAATTAATGACTTTATATAATACAAAAAATCAATCACTAACTATTATATATAAGATAAACAATGACAAAAGTAAGAAAATAAATAAGAGCCTAAATATATATATATATATTTTAACCAAGCCAAATAGATAATGACCACACTTACTATTATTATTATTATTATTATTATTATTATTATTATTATTATTATCAAACAATATATAGATAGACATACAAACAAAATGGTTGAGTGATAGCAGCTGAATAGAATAGCATAGGTCTTACAGCTTCAACAAATGAATAACATGTTCTTCATCTTTCCTCTTCTCTCTCTCTCTCTCTTACTCCGCCATTTTCTCTCTTTATCTTCCATTTTCTCTCTATCCCTCTTCCCCTATTTTCAGCTTTTTTTTGTGTGTTTTTTTGAAAAAAACAGTTTGGAACCGTTACATAACGGTGCGTAATAAGCCGTTACTGCTGTTACCGTACCGTTACAGCTGTTACGGCACCGTTATGACCGCTATGGCAGACACACTTGTGAATCTCAATCACACTGCAGAAGCGGCCGTAACGGGTGACGGTAACCACCAAAACCGTTACGTAACGGCGTTACGTAACGGTTGCGGCCACTTTTTAAAACCTTGTTCATGGGACTCCATCCGAAGGTCGAGGTGATCGGTCTAGTTCTGGAGGAGGTCGGTCAGGCCAGTCTAGAGGACGTGGCTCTCATCCACGGGCTTATTAGTCTAGTGTCATTGATATACTTGATTCTACTTCTGCTTTCGTTGGCCAAGCTTCTGATGGTCTCTTTGGCATGACTACTCATGAGCTTGAGGATGTTCTATATCACTTGCTGGACCGCCGGTCTTCTACTGCTCTCAATACATCTTTCTCGTCGTTTGCCCACTCAGATAACTTAGTCTCTTCTCCTTGCGTTTTCCTTTCTCATAAGTCTTTGCCTTGGATTGTTGATTCTGGTGCCTTACATCATACGTCTAGATCCTCTTGACATTTTCTCTGCCTATAAGCCCTCTTCAAGCCAAGACAAAATTAAGATTGCAGATGATATTATTTTTTCTATTTCTGGGAAAGGTTTAGTCCATGTCACTCTACCATACCTCTCTCTTTTGTTCTCCATGTTCTCAATTTTTCTATTAACCTGTTATCCTTGAATCGTATTACAAAGGATTTGAATTGTAGTGTGACTTTTTTTTCTTAATCGTTATCTTTTTTAGGACCTTGTCATGAGGATGATGATTGGCAGTAATAATACAAAACCTTTTTAAACAATCACCCCTTGGAAAGTAGGGAGGTTGAACAGTAACCACCAGTTACACCAGTAACCTTTATTTAACCGTTAAAAAATTGAATGGTCATCATCAATTTCATTTAACCCAACTCATCTCTTTTTTATTTTTTCAAAATTAGTGTAAAATTTTAAAAATAATTATAAATTACTAGTAAATTTTAAGGGATTTTTTTTAAGGTCATTGGTATTAAGATTTTATATGATAAAGGACATACAATATTTTCATAGTAATTGAGGTCCCTCAACATTTTTTTAGAGAAATTTTAAAACACAAAAAAAATTTCAAATGAATTTATCTATGTTTTGAAATTTCTTTAGTTTGAAATTTCTCTGATTTTCTCTGTGTCTTAAAATTTTCCATGTTTTGAAATTTATTTGGATTGAAATTTCTTTAATTTGCTCCTAATTTTCTGTGTTTTGACTAAACTAAAAAAAAATTGAATTACGAAATTGAACAAAGATAAACTGGCCAGAACCAATCATGGTGATGATGATATATCCACACCAAATCAATCACCCAAATCAGTAACAACAACAATCAATTTATGAATCTAGAAGATAAAATTCACAACAATCAATTTATGAATCATAACTCATGCAATTGAAGACAATAATATTATATACAGCGACCCATACTTTTGCACAACACATACAAACAAGCATGTATATATATATATATATATATTAAATGAATCACATAAACAAATTAATGACCAAATGAGAGAGAAATTGAAATATAGACTTATAAACGGCGGAGATCGATAGCGATTGAGCAACTAGAGGATCCGTCCATGGCTGCCCACCATCACCAATTCCGATTGGAGGAGAGCGAGAGGTTTGGTGTGAGAATAAACAACGGAGGTGGTGGCGGCTGCAGTCACGGTGGTGAAGGAAGCATTGACGTAGGAAGCAGAAGAAGAGGCTACGACGGGGGAGAGGAAGAGAGAGAGTAGATGTGATATGTAGGTGTGGGTAGGAATGGCAATAGGCCGGGGCCGGGGATGACCCTCCCCGTCCCCGATCCCCGAAGATTAAAAACTCCTCGTTCCCGGCCCCGATCCCCGACGGGGAATGCATCATCTCCCCCACCCCCGCCCCTAACAGGGATCGGGTTTCCCCGACCCCGAACAATCCCTGACAGATCTGTTCAACAAAAAAAAAAATTTGTATATGGACAATCAACAATAGATCTAGAACACACAATCAACAACATATCTAAAAAAATTTAATCTATATATTAAACAACAGATTTGGATAGATTTGTGTATATGGACAGATTTGTTCATCAACAAGAAGCATCAAAAACTGTAATCTATATATATAAACAACAATCAACTTTAAAAATAAAAAAAATAAAAAAAACCATATGTTCAACAACAAAAGATTTGTTCATTATACACAAATACAAACACACACACACATACATATATATAGAGAGAGTTGTTCAGATTGGTGGCTTGATGGTTCACGGACCACGATCTGTTAGATCGGTGGCTTGAAGGTTCAGATCGGTGGCTTGAAGGTTTAGATCGGCGGCTTCACGTCGGTGGCTTCACGGTGGTAGATCTGGATGATAATGATGATGATAATGATCAGAAGTGAGAGTGAGAGTGAGAGGAATCAGAGTCAGTGAGCGAGGGAGAGGGACACAGAGAATGAGAGGGAGGGAGATATGAGAGACGCGGTGAGTGAGTGAGTGTGTCTGTGAGGGGAGGGTTTGGTTTTTATGTATATATATACAGAGGGGTAAAATGGTAATTTCAATTCGGGGACCCACGGGGACGGGGATGGGCCGGGTACGGGGCTTGAACACTTATTCCCATCCTCGGCCCGAAACTGATCAAAGATTAATTTTTAAATACCATCCACGTCCCGTTGGGGATATTTTTCGAGAAAAAACCGCTTAAATCGGAGTCGGGGGATCAGGTCGTCGTCGGGCCGGATTTAAATTGCCATCCCTAGGTGTGGGTGAGGGTGAGGTATTTATAAAATAAAAAAAAAATATTGTAAATCTCTTCCATTATTAAAAGTTAGGAAATGATGTTATATCCCTAAATTTTATCAATATTAATAATTAAAATTATAAATTTTATCATACATATGTAATAATTTTTGTAATTACCGCTGGCAATTTATTTTGAATCCATTTTTATGACTAAGGGTTTGTTTGGGATGTGAGTTAGTTTTTTGACTTTTTAACTATTTTAGATAGGGTTAAAAAGTCTCGTTTGAGCTAGATTTTTTAACTTTTTTGACTTTTATGAGAGAAAAAATAAAATAATTATAATTTGAATGTGATATTTTGTCTTATTAAATTAAAAAATCTATCTTATTATTTTATAATTAAAATAACTAAAAAGTCAAAAACCCTAGCATGCCAAACAAAAGCTAAGAGGTTGTACTTCTACCGTCCTCTCCCCTTCTTGTCTTCTAATTTTCTTTTCCTTAATACGTCTATTAGTTACTCAATCTATTCCCTTATTAACACAATTATATTTTTCCTAAAATTTCATTTTAATTCTTTTATTTACAATTTTGGTTAGACTCATTAACTTTACTGAAATTTAACTTTAATCCTTTTATTTATAATTTCTGTTACCTATTAATAGTAGATCAAAAGAAAAGTAACATCACAACTGAACTTAAATTGCAAAAGATTAAATGTTATAATTGAAAATTAAAAATAAAGAGGTCAAAGTAAAATATTAATGAAAATGTATGTCTATTAATCTTACTATTTAAGGCAAATTACTCACTCCTGGGTCATTGGTGATATTAACCCAAAAACAAGTGAGTGAACATAAATCATAATTGGTTTAAGATTAATGATTCATCCATCAAATTTATTCGATCCAAATTCGTCTAACTTATCGGTCAAAGTCTCATTCAGGCTGAACAAATTTGTTGCTTGTAGAGGTACTGTTTGTTTAATAGCCCATCAAGTAGTCCACAAACCCAATGTCCAAGTCTTTTTCCAATTATTATTTCAAACAATAAAGAGCTCTACCATTGAAACCCATAATTTCCCATTCTTTCCTGATCATCTTCACAATTGAAGGACAAAACATAATAATGAAAACAAAAAAACTTTCACATTTCTTTTACCATCAGTTTACAACTTTACATTCTCTAACAAACATCATTGAACAGATTAACACAGGACCTCACAAACTGTCAAAACTTCAAAAATTGTATATTTGAAACAACACACAACAAACAGAGAGAGAGAGAGAGAGAGAGAGAGAGAGAGAGAGATGGAAGGTTCATTTCTTGTGCCTCTTCCTAGAATTTTGAAACCTTGGCAAGTACCGCAATGCAGAATATGGACAACCGAAAAAACGAATGAGATTTTGGCAATCTCTTTTCCCAACTCCGTCACCTCCTTGTGAACTTAAATGACTCAAGTAGGTATTCCCCTCGTATATGTAGCAGAGTTGCTGCCACAAGAGCACACTCAACCCAATCTGAACCGAAACACTAGAAAGAAACAGGTAAGCAAGTACAAGTCCTCTTGCAGATAGAAACTCTGCCGATCTCAAAAAAGCAAAAATAATTTCCTTCACCGCTCTCAAAGCCAAGTTGGTTCTAGATCCCCTCAAAAGGTCAAAAGATCTGTATTTCAATGGTGGCCAGATATGAAATCCCGTGTATGCAGATATGATGGATACGTAGATTGTACTGATGACTGCTGAGAGGAGGAAGGCAATGAAGCACCTGTGGTTTGCTGCTCCGACACAGTTCCCAATCTGCACACGATAAAAATAAATCCAACAGTGAATATATAAAGCTCCACCACATTATTTAGGCATGAGCTTAAGATATCAATTTTTCTACAACCAAATGAAATCACTAATCAAAATATAGCATTTCTTATCTTCCTTGGCAAGATAAAGCACAATGCAACTTGTTATACTACCTTACTGGTAGTGGGTATAGATTGTGATATGCAACTTTATTTTATCACCTTCTTATGATATATAAGGTCATGAGAGAGAGAGAGAGAGAGTTCTCACACCTCTATTCTCTCTCGTTTTGCTTCTCTTTTTCTTTTCATCTTTCATAATTTCTCTTTTTTTCAAAAAAAAAAAAAGTATTAATACCATACTACACAGATAACAAATTATTAAAAAAAGTACAAGTTGCCAATGAAGTACTCTGATTGGAAGAACATAACTGCACAGAGCGGAAGCTAAGGACACATGATATGTGCTAACATCAGCACTGCTAGGAAAATGACATCGTGATGTCATTGTGAGCAAACCCTACCCTACCATTTATCTGTCCGTCTTTGCCATATCTTCTGATAGAATTTCATGCTGATCCGATAAATATATGAACTCTGGATATTCAGGAAATGAAACTAATTCACAGAAGTTCATACCAATTCTTTTTAGTGTTTAATATAATTTTTTTTGTTGATAAGAAAATCACAAGCTGACACTTTACCAATATTACACACACACACACACACAAAAAAAAAAAAAAACAAACTACGACTAGACTATGTACAAGTCACTAAATCATCTTCATTTCTGAACTGACCAGCTTATGTTATTTCAAAGTTCTATTACAAGTTAGAAGCTGTATGCATAGACAATGAAATGTTTCAAGTGAATTTTGTGTTTATCATTCTAAAGAATATAGATTTGTCTGTGCAGAATATAAAAAAGCAATAACACTTACAAATGGGCAATGATGATCCATGTCCACGATACACATTCCGCACGAACGACAGTGATGAGCCCTAGGCGACTTTGGTTTTGAACAAAAGTGGCAGAAGGAATAGTTCTCAAGGCCACCTTTTTCCACTACTCTATAGCTACCCCACAGTATGATTGGCGGAGCTCCAGCACATTTAAATGCCGCAAGGCTAAATGTAGAAATCGTAGTTACAGACAATATTGCTGTTAAGATGGAGTGAAAAATCCCACAGTAATAACTGATTGAAAAGACAACCGGGTAAACAGCCCATACCCCACCACCTGCAATTTCAGGAAAATGCACCAAACAAACGTAGTTAACTTCAAGAAATACAAAAATGCAGCAAAGCAGCAGGAAGTTTGCCGATACTGAGATGTATCCTGTATAGATGGAGATCATAATGTCAACTATCGACTTCTGGATCTCAATGACAAATATAGTTTACCAGATGTATGACACAAGTATCAATTTAAAAAAAGAATAATAATAATAAATTTGTAAACAAGAAAGCAGTCAAAATGTCTTGGCAAAATTCTCTAATAACACATGGTTAGAAACTTCTTTCTAATGATTATAACATAAACAAAAACTTCTATAAATTCCTCCACCAAAGGTTTGGGTTTGACAAAAGAAATACTGGTGAGGGCAACCTGGCACCAGTCAGAGTCTCACACTGACAGACTAGCTGGTGTGATACCAGAAAAACAAACTATTGGAATAGGTTTTTAAGCCTGCAGACACTCAAAAGTATATATGTTGGCTACACACAAAACTCAGCTGATGCTTTGCAAGGGAAAAAATTAGCATTCGAAATACAAGACAATGCAAAGGAGAAAAGATATTAACTTCTTTTTTTTTTTTTTGAAATTCATATACAAACAAAAGCAATTTAATATATATTTTTTTTTTATCTACAAACAAAAGAAAGAATCAATCAAAAGAAATTCCACATATAAGGTTCAACATTGAACTAAAAGAAGGAAATATTAAACCAACACATTTATGCCAATCTACAAATTGTCATTAGAAACACTAATGCTACATCTATATACACACACACACACACAGAGTTTCTAATAACAAATTTTATTATCTCAATGACTTACAAATTACAAATAGCATAAATATAATGAGGACACAAACAAAGCACCGGTCTCGTAAGCGTCTCCACCAAAAGCCCTTGTTTTCACGCTTCCATGCATTTTGGTTAGTTATAGCCCCACACCAGCCACACTTGAAAATGGGTGCATATGATGAGAGAAGAAGGTGAGATCCACAACCCCAGCATGTTGTCTCATGCCCCTCGGGAACAGATGTTACACAAAACCCCTCCTTCATATGAAAATAAATAAATAAATAAATAAATAAAAAAGAAGAAGAAGAAGGAAGCAGCCAAAGGAAATGAGAAATGGTACAGAATGAAAATGAAAAAATAATATCACCCAAAAAAAAAAAATCTCCGAATGCATCATGCACCTCAAGTATAATTCTCACTGCTTTTGGTTTCAGAGATCACTTGCAAAGTGAAACAGCAAAGTTATAAGCAAGCAGATCCAATATCATGAAACCATTATCCTTTTCTTGATAAATGAAAGTATTTCATCAACAAGCACCAAAGGGGGAGCAACCCATGTATCACAGAGTCACAGCATATACCAAGATTAGCCAATAAAAGCCTATACAGAAACAGAACAAAAGCAAAACAATCCATATTCCCCACAAATTCCAAGGGATTTACCTTCCCTATAGCCCAACCAAACCAAATAGATCACATCAAGCATTGCAATTTAAGAATTGTCGACTCCACGCCCTCACAGGAACATTTCTTTCCTTCAAATGCACCATATTAAACATGAAGTAACAGCATTCCAAGGCTTCCTTGCCTCCTTTGCCCCCAACCCCTTCTCCAATTAGGAACCAAATCAGCCACTCATTTGGAAACTTTTTTTACCCTCCACACATAGAAACATGTCCCCTTGCCTGGAAAAGTGTAAGGATCTCCCTAGGGCATAGCCTCTACCTATGCAAAAAGAATCCCATCTTACTAGGAACCTTTGCACCTCAAACCCTTTCTGAAGAAAGCTAGCAGCTACTGAGAAGATCCCACCAACATCTTAAAGTACAATTCAAACCCAAACCTCCCTAGTTGAGCGCCTGATGTAGTCCATACAAGGCTCAAGGAAAAGCACAATCAAAGAGAAGACAAACTTTAGCAATTGGCGTGATTTCATTGGGTGGGGCTATTGGAATTATGCATAGTCAAGTTTTAGCTATAATAGAGCCTCTTATTTAAAAATAATTTAGGTTAGGTCATTAATTTAAATGGTTTCTTATACGTTTCTAGTATTTTATAAGTTAATGTCATTTCGGTAATTTCATAACTTTCGGGATATGGGCTATAGGGATCATACATACTTCATGTGGATCAAGTTATACAACTAGACTTTTAGTTATGTCTTATTTGGTTTTAAACATAATTTAGAAATCAAAGTTTTTAGTTTCCAAATTGTGTAGTCATAGCCTTTTAGGTAAATTGCAATTACATTCCCTGAGATTTTTACAAATACATTTGACTACTTTGGATTTTGAAAATTATATCCCATACCCTGAGATTTACGTAACAAGTACCCCTTCAGTAAAATGGTTGTTGAGGGTTTTGACAGAATCTTAGAAACATCATCAAATAAACAATTTGACTGAAAAAATTGCACTTTACAGCATAAAAAATACCTTAATAACCTTGATTATTAGTATGAAATGACCATTTTACCCACACTATCTTACCTTTCCCTCAACCACTATGACAACTACCACAGTTCTCACCATCACCACTGCCTCCTCCTCCCTCTCACTTGAACCACTACTACACAACACCTAATATCTACACACACTCTCTCTTTCCCTCTATGAGTGAACCACCCAGTTGACACTATTATCTACAAGAACATTCATTGTCAGCAACCTCTGCACCAACCACTAACAACCAAATATCCCACCACATCAATCTCTATAGGTACTATAAATCAATTAAAATATTGAAAAAATTAACTCTTTCCATTCCATATATTAATTTCAGGTTCACTCAATTTAGGAGGATGTACCTCACACTCATCCTACATTATCCTCTATACCACACTACTTCCTCTCCTCTAATACTCGATGATGGTTTGCCCCAATTATTTGAGGTCGGTTATACAAAGCCTATTTTTCCATAGACCCATGATGAAGATGACAAGTACTCTAGACTAGAATAGAAAACTATATTTCCGAATTACACAACAAAACTTGAAATTATAAAATTGACCTCCAATTGTTTAGTCTGAACTTTGAGAAACAATGGTTTAATCATGCAGCAGCATCATGCTTGAAAAAAGATCGATTAATGCAGAGCAGTAAAGTTTAAACCCATAGTTCAATTTTTACAAATTGAAAAAAAGTTTAATGTGAGTACATCCATGGAGGCACTTTCCGTTTCTAATAATAAGACTATCATCATCCAATAACTTGCATAAATCATCCAATAACCTGTAAATAGCAGGGTAATACAAAACCCTACTAAATTTGAACAATCAAAAAAAAAAAAAAATTGGGTACATGAACAATCAAGCATTGATATATGCAACAAAACATCAATTTGACTTGAGAAAATATAAAAAATTCAACAACCAATAAGAAATACAAAATATGCATGATTCCAAAGCTCTCATCGATTAGGTCGTCATGGTTTTCAAAAAGCTTAAGAGAGAGAGTGGGGGGGGGGGGGGCACCTGAGATGGGGGGGCGGCGGCGGAGGAGGGAGGGGCGGCGGAGGGGTGGAGAGGGGAGAGGAGATTAGAATCGGAGGCATCCATATATAGCGTTGACCCCCTCCCAAGTTCTGATGCCTGTTTGATCTCCATTTTTACATCCTTCTCTCCTGTTCTATCACAAGTAACTTCTATATAATATACCCAATAAATAAATAATAAAAAGTAAGTTCCTATGCTGCAAATAAATATAAACAATTTGTTCAGTCTGAATTCGTGTGAATGTAATTTTTTTACGTCACGGAAGACTCTTTTAAAATATATATATATATATATATTATTTGAATAAATTCGGATTAAACAAACTTAGTAAATAAATTATTAATCTAAATCAATAAAAATAAATTATAATATATATATATATATATATTAATATCTCTTTATTATAATTTTTCTGCTAACTGACTTAACAAAAATAATAAAATTACTCAAATATTTTTTAATATCAAAATAAAACTATTATATTGTCTTCATTTTTATTCATCCATCACTAATTTTTCTTTTTACATTATCACAATATTCTCTAAGAGCAATGGTTCATAATTCTAAATTTGGAACTCTAACAATGACACTAATGATGTGGTATGGAACAAAAAAAAAAATACATACATCAAATTATTCATGAATAAAACCCACAGCCACATAAGTAGATCTTTGCTTTTAGTGCTCTTAAACATTTTTTATTCTCTAACCTTTTTCAGTTACATGTCAAATGTTTGCAGACAATAATGGTAATGTGTTGTGCTGATCAAGGGTGAGAGAGAATGATACGATGGTTGGACAAAATAGTATTACTTATTGAAAGAAAATTTGAAATGAAGAAGGTAAAATAAGAAAAAAAAAAATAAAGTGTTGAAATTCATAAAGATTAATATATATATTTCTATAAATAAATAAAATATTGTTATTATGTCACACACTGTTAATTTGACTTAATTGGTTGATTTATTTGTTATGTGATTGAAAAATCTGAAGAGGAAATACGTAATTTATCAAACGTGTAGAGTAACTTATATTTTTAATAAATTTTAAAAAATATATTTATAATTTACCCCTTACCATACCCATTTTGTTTTGCCCTTCTCTCTGGTTTGGTTTCACAAGTTGGATTGGGGTGAAAATACCCTCACTTTACAAAAATAATAAAATTACTTTTTATATATTGAGAATTTTATATAAATTTAATCCAAAGGGAAGCCCTATGGTATGCGCCTTCATTTGACCCTATCACAAATTGAAGTAATTTTATCATAAATTTTTTTAACATCAATTGTAAAATACGTAACATTATTACAAATTAACGTAACTAAAAAACTCGTAACCATTCCACAAACTTTTGTAATATATATATATATATATATATTTTTATCAAAAGAAAAATACAAGAAACCAAGTCAAGAAACATAAAATTTGAATATTCTGTTGCGTTAATTTATGATGCGATTATATATTTTATAATTGATGTTATAAATTTTTGTAATAAAATTATATGATATGCATTCCTAAGGGGTGTAGGGGTGCACACCATTTCCCTAATCCAAATCAATTAATACCACAATATTGCTACACAAAATAAATACATAAATAAATTATTTTACATTTTGAATCTAATAACACCACACTTAGAGCATCTCCAAAGTTTTTATTATTATTTTTTTTTATAATCAAATTTGAGTAAAGATTTAGGTTAAAAGTTTCATCTAATACCAAGTGTTCAAATGCTAAATTATTAAATTTCATCAAACAACCAGTCGACTGGGAGAAAGACTGAGAGGATGTCCTACCAGTCACATGGCCTAGTATAAATTTTCTTCAAAATTTCTCCAATCTGGTCGTCTATCAGGTTGTCCTGCCAATCGTCTACCAACAATCACCTATAATATTTGATGAAAGGTTAAACGTTCTCTTAATTTAACAAAAAAAAAAAGAGGAAAACTCCCTTCATTTAATACCAATTTGGTGAAACGGTTGGAACACCGTTTTCATCAAATTTTCATCAAATTTAAATTTAATGAAAGATTTGAATCTAAGTTAAAAATAATTTCACAATATTCTCATTCAATCACGCTATACTAATAATTCCATTTAACTAATCTAGCAAGCAATCAAGCCTATGGATTAAAATGTGACAAAGCTACTGGGTAATGCTTCCGTATGTAACTTTATCACAAAACGTACATATATTTTTACGAATTTATATAAGTGATTTCATAAAAATAAGTAAGTTAAATATAAATTTGTATAAATTTATATTTTATAAATAGATTTACACAAATTTATATTTAACTTAGGCCATCTCTAACGGTGCATCAAACCTTACATCAGATTTGAAATTTGATGAAAAAATCACTTTTTCTCACTCCAATAGTTTCACCAAATTGATATCAAAATGAGAATGAAACAAAAGTTTCATCAAACTGAGGACAAACTCCAGATTTCATCTTTTCATTATTCTATACTGTTGGACGGGGACAACCGGTCAACCAGCCCGATGTCCGGCCTGTTGATCCACCGGTCGACCGATTCCCTTTCAAATAAGTAGGTTCAAACAGGGTAAAAACGTTCAAACAGGTAAAAAAAAAAAAAATGCCTTACCGGCCAACTCACCTGATAACCCTTCCCTTCTGATGCACCGTTGGAGCAAGTCATATCAAATTGAGAAAATCAACTATTTTTTACTCAAATTTAATAAAAAAAGTAATGTACTGTTAGAGATGTTCTTACACATTTATTTTAGATGACTTACGTAAATTCATAAATTTTACATAATTTTATCATAAAATTGCATAGGATCGAAATTTTTTAAGAGCTTTTAACAATTTTTACTCTGATAAATAAATAAAATAAAAATAGTGAATAAAAGAAAAAAAAGGAAGAATGGGAGAATATCTAGCTGTGGCAAAAGTCTGTTGTGCCCCCTGGCAATAGAAGTAAAGATAAGGTTTTCTTTCATTCAACAGACCAAATTCTAGTGGGTACTGTGAGTCTGTGTGTGCGCGCGCGCATCAGAGAGAGAGAGATAGAGAGATGGAGAATTCTGGGCTCTTAATGTCATCAAGGAACATCATCAACCCAATTCCTCCAAAGAGTATTAGTGGCTTCAAAGATGTTAAATTGCGGTGCAACACCTTCAGCTTCAGAAATCTTCGTCCGAGTATATTCCACTTCTCTGTGGTATGCTTCATTTCAGACTCTTATTAGCTTTTCCCCTTTTTGCCAATTCCTTTGTGTTTTTTCCCCCACCGGAAAATGCCCAAAAAAATCACATTTGTGTGTGTATTATTGTATATTTTTTCCTATATTTTTAAGTGATTTTTATAATGTGGGGGGTGGCAGTCTATTAGAAAGTGCAGGTTGTCTATTCTTACTATCACTGGTCATTTACCTCATCCTCCTTTTGGTTCATGAATTTGGTCACCGAAAGGAAAAAGAAAATGTACGAGATGCTATTGTTGTTGTTGTGTTTTTGTGTGTATATAGCTTGGACAATAATGATAGAGTACCCCCATAAAACACAACCCCACAATCCCAAAAATGATCTGAACCATATATGTCACTTTCAGATATAATCCCAAAAAAAATTCAAACATATCAATGATCAATCAATGGTCAATACATCATGGGGCCGTGGGGTCCTCCTTTGTGGGAGTCCCAAACATTTTTCCATAGCTTGGAAAACAATGAGAAAAAGAAACTATGTTAAATTTTTGAGCCTAGACCAAAAATTAGATCCAATTTTCAAGTCCGTGGTAATCAATTAGAATATTAAAGGTAATACTCTCTCTCATATTTTCTTTGATTATCAACCAATCATATTACTTGCACATCATTGGATTTATAAAATGGGTCTAAACAGTAGGCTTGTATATCATTTTTCTATTTTTTTTTTTCATTGATTTATTTGTTTTAAAGTAGGAGGGAAAACACAGATATGGTTGCGTGGTAAGAGTAGAAAATGATATAATTAGAAATGAATATATTTGTGGTAAGACTAGCACCTATTGAAAATAAGTTGAGGGAGAACATGTTAAAAATGATTTGATTATGTACAACAAAGGCTTACAGATGCAATGGTAAGAAGAAATGATAGTATTACCATAGATGGAGATTCTAGGGGTGGGGAATTCCTAAGTTGACATGGAATGGGATAGTGAAAAAAATGAATTTATTTAATTTAACTAAGCTTATAGTAGAGCTAAATGATGAAAAATGATTCATGTAATTAACCCCACTTGATTGAAACACGAGTCTTAGTTTGGTTTGGTAGGAGGGAAAAAACAAAGGAAAGTAGTTTTTCTTTCGCATTCTTTTGTAGGTTGTTTGTGGATCTTGGATTTGTGGAGTAATTTACGGAGAGAAAAGAAAAAGGGAAAATTGTTTGAAGTGGAAACTTTTTATGTCTCAACTTCTTCCTTTTCCTCAACAAATCCTAGATCCAAGGATAACATTACTGACTCCAAGCAAACAATTATAAGTGTGAATTTTTGAGTTAAAGTTCTTCCATCTCTCGTGTGATTATTTGAAATTCCTCTTGCCACTTGTCTTATGTGATTTGGACTATCATAGATCCTAATTCGACTTTAGAAGTATATTGATCTCCAATTACCCGATAATTTCCCTAGGCACAAATTCTACTTTTTATAGGCTTTAAAATTCTTTCACAAAGTAATCCTTTTAGTTTGCACTTTTGATGTACATACTCCAAAGAACGTCCTTTTAATTAATCTTGACTTTGAGATGTATGTTTGATAATTTATTGCAAAATTTTAAGTGTCGACATACTATCATGTAATTGTATAGTAACTTCCTCAATTGGCAGATAGTTTCTTTGGATTGGTTTAATAGTACATGGGTGCTGATTCTTAGGGCTTGCCCTTTTCTAGTATAGTTTTCACTTCTTGCACTTATCCCAATATATTCTGGAAGAAATTGAAGAATCTACAAGATCCATTCATTCTTTTTTCTCTGACAGATGGTCAGAACTTCATCTGGGTTTGAATCCTACTGAAAGGTCCATTAGATATCAGAAATTGTTGACGCAAGAAGAAGATTTTTCTTATGTCCCTTCCAGGCGACCAGAAAATATGGAAATAGTTATTAGATTTAAGATAGTTATGTATGTACAAAATACTCCGCTGAGTATACTTTGCTAGAGCAGTCGATAAGTGGATTGTTAAGGACCCTAGCCGTTAACACACATTTTCAGGCTAACACATTTTCAGGCTAAAATCATTTGTGTTGTTGCATGAGGATGTCTATGGATAATAGCCATCACAAATGGTGTTAGGGTTAACTTTCAAACTGTAGATTTTGCTACTGATTTCTATATTTGCACACCAATCTAAGGCATTGAAACCTGGCTGTCGCAGTTAAACCAGGGTTCATATGTTTGCTCTAGTTCCAAATCTGAAGTTCAATCACGAGTAATAAAAATTCCTAGGGTGTTAAATGCTAAGAAAATCATCCAATTTTTTTACTGGCTTGTGTATCTGTTCCATTTTGTTTACCCATACATAGCATTTGGAACGTCTTTGCTTTGTGTATTTTGTATGATTGATTTTTGTGATTTGAAGAACTTGCATCACTTTTCTCATGTATTTCACAACAATATTTTAGATGTTCTATTTTTAATATTAAGGGAAATAAGTTGCATAAAAACATGGATTTTGAAAACATTTATTTTGAAAGTGCTAGAGGACAGACTTTTACGTGGTATTCTGTAATATATTCATAAGAAGGACTGATCTTTCCTTACGAGTGTTTGTTATTTCTAAAAATGACACAGAAATAGGATGAGAGGGATTTTATTCTTTGCAAGTGTAACCACGAACTTTTAATTTTAAGATAAAAGTGCGAGTTGCCATTAATTGACTATGAGATTTCCTGCTTCCATACCAGTTCACTCTAGAGCAACAGCCAGCAAGGCATATCAAATATGTTCCTATGTTACCACAAAGGGCCTTGTTTTAGATGACATGAGATTTTTTGGGGCATGTGTTCTCATGTTTCATATCAATCAGAGTAGTGCAATATCTTCTTCCTTTTTTAAAAAAAAAAAAAAAAAAAAAAAAATCGGGTCCGTTTTGTTTGAACATTGGAATGGTAAAACTTTGGTTTTTCTATCGAAATTAATTACCATGCACTTCTTCATGTATCCGTTTCAGGACAAAGTCAAGTTTCCCACCAGAAGCTGCCCAAGTCGGGGATCGTGGAGTAAAAAACAGAGTACTACATGTTGCATTGGAGTTACTACCGTCCCCACCCCTCCCATTATTGAACTCTCAGCATCAAATGCAACCATCAGCATAGTGGACACATCACATGCCCCTGCATCAGAGTTTATGCAAAGGTTGGTGGTTGTAGATTTGGACCCTGCCACAGCAAAGCTTGCTATAGGTTTTCTGGGTCCCTTCCTATCAGGATTCGGGTTTCTATTCATTTTGAGAATAGTCATGTCCTGGTACCCAAAGCTTCCGGTCGAAAAGTTTCCGTATGTAATAGCATACGCTCCGACTGAACCGCTTCTTATGCCGACTCGGAAGTTGATACCACCACTTGGAGGAGTAGATGTAACTCCTGTGGTCTGGTTTGGATTGATTAGTTTCATGAATGAAATATTAGTGGGTCCACAAGGTCTGCTTGTTCTCCTGTCTCAACAAATTTAGTTTCTATGCCTACTAGTATATACACACCTGCTTGACTCACCAAGCTCTGTAGAGAGAGTTTGTTCTGTTTTTCGGAATTTGTTAATTTATATATGCTTTTGCATCAATGCCATCAAAATTGGGTTATACTACATCAATCAGTTTCAATGATGATTTTTTGCTCCTCGTACCCTGTTCTACTATTTGATTTTGTCATTATTGGTAATTAGGATTCCCTCCTGCTTTATTTAGCCAAGTTGAAACATGGCTAGGCACAACTCTCATTTCAGTAGCAAAATTGCACTATTCATGATTTGAAAATGAATTTAAACACACTTTTTATCTGAATAATACACAAAATATGATTGGTCCAAAAATTTAAATCTCTTATCCAAAGAGTATAATGTATGTATTGTTCACACATTCAAAGAATGTAAACAAAATTGAACTCCTATGATTTTATTTTCATTTAGCCTAATGAACTATTTAATTGTGCATCCCAACCTTGTACTTCTATCCAGGTTTGGTTCAAGTATTGTGAATATATTTGAAACTTTTTTTTAAGAACAAATTTCACTTCACTTTGTAGTTTGATTCATGTGTACAAAAATAAAACAAAATTCCATGTAACTTGTGCATTAAAATGCACCGTTAAGTCTGTTAACAACTTAAGCCCAAAAACAAAGATACCCTTGCACATATAAAACGTCGTCATGCAAATAACTAACATTTTTGACATTTTTTTGTGAGAGAATTTATTTTGACTCCCTGTGCTATTTACGTTTTGACATTTAACAATGAGCCCTTATGTCTCGACACGTTTTTCACAATACTTGCTATTACCTCATAGAGAATGCCTAACAGTGCACTTTAGTTCACAACTATAGGGGAGTTTTATAGTTATTTTAAAATAATATAGGGTGGTTATCATCATAAACGAACCAAATCATAAGGGGAGTAAAATAAAATTTGCCCTTTATTTATCACACGGAAACAAAAGGCAGCCAAAGATTTGAAATTAGCATAACTATGTATGTTTCTTCTGTATCCATTGTAACTTCTCCACATGAGAGATTGCCAAACAACTGCAACTTTTATACAGAACAAACACAAATCAATTATTCTCCTCAAAGTGATCTGCCATCTAAATCAAAATTTTGTTGATTATAAACTGAGCATTTTTACTTGGTCATGTTGGCAGTATACACCAAACTAGGGTATGGCCTCATTTATCAGTTTAGAAGTTTTTTAGTCAGAAACAGAAATATATGACTAGACTACATCAAACATGTGAAGAAGACACTCATTCACAGATACTGATAATCATGTAGAGTCCGAACCCCAACACACCAGGTACACGTCCAGTTTCAATCTCTTAAAAGTCAGCCGCAAGAAAGTTCCCAGAAAGAGTAACCTGTGAATTCGTTCAAGTTAGGCCTCCCATTGCCATATATAGACACAAAAAGCCAAGAAACAAGGGGGGAAAAAAATTGAAAAAAAGAAAACTTTTCAAACTGCTTTCTATCACCTTGTCACCAAGTTTGAATGGAGGGAGACCCCTGTAAGGGCATGTGCCGCATCGAAAAGCATCACCTAGTCCACACTGCATGCATACATCAAAATTTCAGAGAGCAAGAGCAAATTGAACTCAATACAAAACAAATAAATAGAAGGAAAAAAAAAAAAAAGAAGAAAAAGATTGAAGTTCCATGACTGTGTCAAGGCAGTTAAAAGTTCACAAATTTATTTTTTATAAAATAAGTATATAAAACCTAATCTAGCCTAGAGATGCCATCAGAAAACAGCAATTGGTATTATAAACGAAAAGAAATCGGCACAGCACATACGCTGCCACATGCTGATTGAGGATTGTCCAGCTGGTCCATAGTCAGTCCTAGCTTCTGCACTTTCTCCTCTTCCTCAGCTCTTCCACAACTGCAATTTTTGCAGGCTTTCCTCGTACTTCCAACTTCACAATCACCAACTGCATACATGTGTTAATTAAATGTGTGAATTACAAGTTCCCAAAAATCTTATATGGAACAAAATTCATAGAAATAGGGAAGGACAACATTCAAAACAATAGAACTTTAATCTCATTGTCTTACTAGGTGGCAACTGGGGTTTCTTCAAATCCTCTTCAGTCAAGAGGCTATCCTCATCAATCAGATCCATATCATCATCAATCTGGACTTTGGGCAAGCTTTTTGTGGGCTTGCTTTTGAGAGAAAAGGATGAACCAATCTTCCAAGAAGGCTTCCTGGCTTTAATCTGTTGAGAAAAGAAAACAAATTCAAAACCATGTTTTGTGAGAGACATCAAAGATAACATACAATCAATTTAAGTCATCACTTTCAGAGTCTCACAGAGACATCTAATAGCAACAACTATGTCATCAGTTGTGTAGTTAATATGATACTGAAATTCCTCATAATTCCAAAAGATTTGGGATGCTAATTCCAAATTCATCAAAGTTAAACCTAAAGCTAAAGTTATTATGATTCCATATTTTCCCGCAAAAAGGGGAAGAAAAAAATTACAAGCCTTGTGCATGTTATAAACATTCACAAGGTCTCCTCATCAAATCCTATCCTCTACATAGACGGGAATGGAAAGTGCAGATGGTGAATTGAAATTCATTGATAATTCTGGTTGACAAGCATTCAAACAACAGTCGGGGCCCATTATTTTCTCTTCACCAAGAGGGGTAGGGGGATTTTGGTGTCAAGAAAGACAGAAAAAGAAGGGGGAAAAAAAAAACTCACCCCAACAGACTGTACAACCTCGGATGGTAAAACTGACTTCACAGGAAAAACCAGTACATCTAGGAACCCTGCCACCAGTAATTTGCGCTCAAGAGAAGAGGTTATCTGCAAGAAAACAGCAATAAGCCACACACAACTTGATATTCCACCAAGAAAGAAACAACATAACTGTTAAGTCACCATTTCCCCTTCTGCAGATTCAGAATACTGTTGAAGTAGGACCATTCCACCAGGCTTCAACACTCTTGATATTTCCCCAAACAATTGATCACCAGGAAATTCAAATGACCTACAGATAAATATGATGGTATCCACGGACGACAAATCCACTGGTAGCTGACCTACATTAGTCAAAATCAACATTAGGAAGTCCATATAAAACAATAAAAGATAAAAGGAGTAGATCTTCCTTATTCTTCCGCCCAAAAGTTGGTCTAGATCAATGACAAAATCCTGATATAAATAAAGGATATGGATTTACACTAGATATATAAACTGAATTTTAAAAATTTACTCCTATTTTCTTTACACCAGTTAGTAACAAACTTAAAACAAGCAGGAGTTTTGATACCCATATAAGGACTTCCAAGAGACTAACCTGGTTGTCTCCAAAAAATTATTGTGTTCTTAGCAAACATGGGAAATAGAAATAAGGGCTCAAAGGAGCGAGAACTCTACAGAAATATGAAATGTAATGTGCAAAGAGCAGAAAAATCTATGTCTAAACACAGAGGTGGGTATTAGGAGTCTACGATCACATGCTGAATTGTGAGATGAATGAAAAATAAAATAGCACCAAATTATGAGCCCCCAGGGCTACTATTTCCACCCCAAAAGCACGATAATATTTTCACTTCCTCTAAAAATCAATCAATGCACTGCGTGAAGGAAACTCATAAATAATGCTATGACCATCCATGCATCAACATTAAAATTGGGCAACATGTAAACAACACTAGATCTCACCAAGGCACTCACATCTCCAAACTACAAACTAATGACCATGTAAGTTTTTAATCGACTATGGATGAGCCTCACAAAGAACCCAACAACAAAGAATGGTCCTCTTCCTGACAAGTAGCACTAGGCATTGGTCTTCTGCTAAACTGCATTTACAACATTAAAAAACTTTTGCAAAGGATTCACTGGGACAGGTCAACACTACGACTAAAAAGCTACTTAAAACGTGCCTGATCCATACCAAGCCCATCTTCTAAAGTATGGATTGCATAAAGTCCTATGCATGGTAAGGATCACTGATCAAGTCTTTTTATCCACCCCTCAAGACTTGCCTCATGCAAACTAAAGGAGCACTGAACCACCAGGCATAACCTAGAACTTCATAATGGACCCATTTGCCACCTTGAACATAGTTTAGTGTTTGTCATGATGCCAAGTTGCCAACAACTGTGGGCTTATTGCCAGTGCTGCTACATGTGGTTATGCGCATAGCAATCTGAAAACTTTCACAAGTATGGTGCAGCAGAAATGTCAAAGTAGTGATGGTGCTCTTAGTGCTGACGGTTGGAGATAACAATAGTGATGCTTGATGCTATGATGGCACTAGTCTTTGGGATATTTTGCTTTCAAAATTTTCATTTCGACTTACAAAAACAATACTTGTGAAATACAAAAGCTGTCTTGTTCTTTATCTTTCTCACTTACTTTGCCTCCTTCTTTCTATTTATTTATTTATTTATTTATTTTTATTTTTTTGTGATTTCAAGAAAATGACAAAAAGAACAAAAGAAAAACAAAAAGAACAAGCTTCTTCTCACATGCCTACTCAAACGGCTAAATGGTTGCCAAAATATCTCATACTAGTAAAATAAAAAAGAAAAAGACATACTTACAAAGATAAATACCCGCACAGATAATTGAGAATTCTTAAATTTATAGTAAAGCAAGAGAAACATACTTAGTAATGAAGCTTGAGTGATGATTAGAGGATCAATCTGCTCCACTCCTTCATTCTTGATCATCTTGATGGCATTTAAAACTGCACTAATGGGCAGCACTGCCAGATCTGTAAGTGCCAATACACTACTCTGCATCGCTGTAGTGTCCTGCAAAAGAATTTGACAAAACGATTCCATATGATGAATTATCAAATTAAAATATTTAATAAGTAGCAGCAAACATTCAAAATTCATCTCCAATGTTTAATAAGTGTCATATGGACTTTTTTCATGACCCTTGTATTTGAAGTTTTGGATAACTTGATATAGCCCATTTTGGGACAAATGGTGACTTGACACGGTATTGGAGCTCAAGTTGGGGGAGATCTTAAGATCAAGTCTCTATGTTTTGCGTTTTGCTTTTGTTTATATATGTTTGTCTAAATACAAGACAAGATTGCATATGAAGGAGTGGTGTTGAATAACTTATTGTAGGCCCATTTCCTAACAACTTAAGCTCTTGAGACAAATGGTGACTTAACATAAAGAACTCCTTAACATATATGCTTAAGAGGACCTAAGTCACCTAGTCCGCCAGGAATGATAGGCGAACCATGCTCTAGAGTGCGGATTGACAAATTGGACACAGAACCTGGTCAAATTCGCAAATTAATTTCGTCAAATCCACGAACTACAAACAAAGAGCACTTCTCAGAAAAATCTGTTTGGTTGAGTTTTCAAAACAGTTTCTTGATTTTTTTTTTTTTTTAAATTGTGAGACTAGTTTAACAAAAATAAATAAACACCAAAAAGTTCTTTATTTTTAATTTTTTTTCACCAAACTAGTGAGTGGTTGAGATGTTTTCTGAAAATAGATTCTGGAAACTCAAGCTGAGACAAAGTAAAGCATCAGAAAAATGAAAAGGGAAATAATAGGAAAGCTTAATGAATAAGCAAAAAATATAGGGGTTTTTCTATGATCTTCTCATTGCAATTAGTCTAAAATTTTCCAATTCATACGGATCAAAGAGGACATAGGCATGTGAAGATCAATACAGATTGAATTACACAACTGGATTAACAGTTTTAGAAAACAGAGAAATGAAAATTGGGAGTTCATATGTTGAAATTTACCATAACCCTAGACGAAGGAGAGAATGAAGACCACCGACGGCGTTAAAACGAAACCCTAGCTCCGGTAGACGACTGTGCACCGATTGCAAACTTCGATGGTGGCTGACTTCTCTTCTCTTCTCCTCTCCTCTCTTCTCTTCGGATTATTCCAATACGAAACCGCGGGGTATAGAATAGGGATGGTAGGCCGGGTTCGGGCCGGGCCGACACCCGAGGCATTTTGTGTTTGGTTCAAACCCCACTTAAAAAATAATTATAAATTTAAAATTCACTAACTATATGTTAAAAAAATTTATAATTAAATTTAATTACATATTATCTTTCTTAAATAAATATACTAATATCATTATAAATTAAAAAATTTTGTGTATAAATTGAAAATTTTCTTAAATAAATTCAATCAAATATCATCATAAATACGTTTCAATAAGATCAATAAAAATAAAGTTTAAATTCTAATAAAAAAATATATATTTTAATATATTATAATTAATTATAATTATAATAGCAGATTAAATTAGGTTGAAAATATAAATTTCAAACCCAATCCATTAATACTTTCAGTTGAAAATATTAGTTTATCCCGACCCTATGAGTTATAACAACCTTTTCAAACCCTAAAAAATTAACACTTAGTCAGATGGGCTAACAAACCGATGTTCACCTCTAATTTAAAAGTAAATTAAAAATGAAAATTACATGTAGATGAGAGAACGGAAAAAAATAACTAACGTATGAGCACGCCTTTTATTTACACTCCATTACAAACTTATTTATATCTCATGCGCGATTAATTTTTTTCATTTTCTCCCACTTACGTATAGTTTCTATACTTTAAAAAGCAAGGTGGGGATGTGTAACGGTAGTGCATTAAATAACAAACGAAGCGGTTACGTCATGCAAGGAACCGATGTTGGTCAACAATCATAAAATTAATACATATTATATATATTTTTATGTCATATTAATATATATTAATTACTATTCATTAGTTAACAATTCTGTTTAGTTTTAAATTTTTTAAAAACTGTTTGGAGTTTTAATCTGTATTTTTATATTTTTAGTGAATTTTTTAAATATTTTTTTAAAATTTTTATTTTTATTTTTCAGATATACCTAATTTAAATTTATTTAAAAAATAAAATATTTATAATTTAAAAATAAAAAATACAAATTAAAATCTCAAAAATCTTTTTCCAATAATTCAAAACCAAACAGTTTTATTTTCATAATAAAATAGAGGATATATTGTTTTAAAAAATAGATAAATTATAAAATAAAATAAAAACTGTTAATGGAACCTATAGAATGAGAGAATGAATCATGAAAGTTTCGAATGTGATAATTTTTTGGTGAGGTAGACCCACCATACTGTCTGCACCCAACCACGTGTCAAAGTCACGGCAATCACCACCGCCATGACTTGCGTTTGGCACACGCTTACTGTTTTTTTCCTTCTAATTTTTATTTATTTATTTATTTTTTTTGATCAACTTCTAATTTTTAATTGAAAAGTAGATACTGCACAATAAATTATTTGCACTGTGTTTGGTTAGAAAAATTGAGAAATAATTTGAAAAATAAAAGAAAAAAAATATGTAAAATTATGTAAAATTTAAATATATTTTATCTATCTTTTTCCTTTTCATTTCAAATTTCTTTTTAAATCTCGTTAGTGAAGTATATTAGAATACCAAACAGATTTCAAGATAGATAAAGATAATCTCCACCCCATGTAAAGAAAAAATAAATCTTCACACAGTGAGAAGAGAATTTTTACAAAGGGAGAAATACTCAATACAGAAAGATAATATTGTAATACAA
Source organism: Camellia lanceoleosa (assembly GCA_025200525.1). Lineage (NCBI taxonomy): Eukaryota > Viridiplantae > Streptophyta > Magnoliopsida > Ericales > Theaceae > Camellia > Camellia lanceoleosa. The sequence goes on along the minus strand of JANUSC010000334.1, from coordinate 82,864 downwards.
AAATAAAAAATATAGAAAACAACATCAAAATAATCACCACCAAACACCTTTACCATTTATTCATAGTCAAAACTAGTAGTTGTGATATCGTGATCCCAATCTTTACGTTACAAAATAAATCATTTTAGATATGAAGTGATTATCTAGCGTATAAAAACGTATTTAGTAACATTGGATCTTTTTTTTATTTTTTAATTTGTGATGAATTTAACATCGACTCTTAATCATGAATCAAATTTGATCTAGAAACTTCTTTGGTGATAGGCTGATGAGGAAAACAAGAGGAACAGTAACAATTAACACAATGATGAACAAGAAAAAAAAAAAAAAATCTAAAGCAAAAATAGCAATGGAAAAATCATTAGAGAAGAAACAAAAGAGGGGAAGGCTAGAACCCCAAGAGAGTAAATTTGAAACATTTTGTAGAGAAAGAGAACTATGAGAGTTAGTTAAAAAGTAAATTTATTGATTAAAAAATTTATAAAAATTAGTATTAAAAAAATTATAATTTATATGATACATATTTATTTTTATGATTTTTTTTTATAACTTTTTAAAGTGATTAAAGTAAATTTTGACCAAAATAATTTGCCAAATGTGTTAAAAAAAATTTAACAAAATAAGTGTTAGAACAATCTTCTATGTAAATAAAATAAATTCAAACAATTCAAACAAAATAAAATAAAAATTACAGTATTTATTTTGTAGAACCGAATTAATAATTCAAAAATCAAGTCGAGTGTGTGACACTCTATCCTGAAGACAGATTCGCCCCGCTACGGTGCTAATGGTTGAGTGGCGTATATCTCCCAGGATACAATGATCTTAACCAATTTGTAGTAGCACTCCAAAACAAATTGTTCGGCGAACCAAACCTGTGTTCTAACTCTCTGAATATTTATTCCTAAAATTATATATGAAGAATAAATAGCAAAGAATAAAATCTGGACAGCAAATTAAAAGATAGCAGACTGAATTTTTTGGATGCAATGGACTGCTGAAAATGATTGTATTTATAAGCAAACAATAGACCCGAACAGGTATCAAAATAAGTGAAAAGGTGCACACACTACATAACCGTTGCTGGAACATATTTTCAAATTCAATTGAAAAAAGTACCGTTGGTTTGTGGAACACTTATAAACCTGTTGAACTTTATTATTTAAATTATTTGGAATATATATGTATATATATTAAACTATTTGAATAGTTTAATAAATAAATGAAGAGGTACAAACTTTAAGAAACCACTTAGGAATCCAAAATTTGAATTTAGAATTAAATTAAATTCCCATAATAATTTTTATTGAAAAAATTCAAAAGAATTTTATCTAAAAAATTAATGTTAGACCCGAAAACGACGTCAACTTTCCATTCACTCATAAATGGTTTTGACGTTCCGTTTTCACCATGTGACTTGCCACGCGGCAAGGAATACATCACCTCTTCGGGCCCACCCCAAAAGACGTTTGGGGCCCACTCAAATTGGGCTAAAAAATATGCCTACATTAAACCATCTTTCCAACAATTCCCCACATGAATGGAATTTGACAGAGAGAAAATGCAACAACATGATCTAATTACAAAGAGTACAGAAATTGGAAATATTCTGCAAAGGATAGGTAACGTTTCGCTTTGAACCTTCCCTTGTGAGACACTATCAGATTTACTAGCTAACCAGTAAACATGATGTCTTGAACTGTTCAACTGTTTGTGTAAACCAAGACAATAGAACTCACACAATATATTCCCAGACACAGTTTAGTTCTCACTATTATGTTCATTTTGGCCCTGAACAACCTGGTCTTTCATGAGTGTTCTAAAGAATTGTACCCCTTCACAAATCTCATAGAACCGACCCAGTTCACACTCACATAGGTGATTCTTATGAAGAGTATCCTGCCATACTCCACTAGGTTTACCTAGATATAAGAATCATTAAAATTTTACTTAACCTCAAACGCTGCAGACATCACTATTTCATCAAAGAAATGGGTAGGAGTTAGACTCCCTAGTGATCCTTTTGAGTCATTCACAACTCGGTTGTCCCTTTGAACCTAGATCTTAGGATCTCCAGTCAACTAGGTTGGGTTGCCGTTGTGGTAACTCTTATTTAATAGGCTTAAGTTCCATTCCCCTCGATGAATTCTCAACTAACTCTCTTGCTAACCCTTTGGTTAGTGGATCCGCTATGTTGTCTTTAGACTTAATATATTCTATGAAAATAATTCTATTAGAGAGTAGTTGTCTTACAGTGTTATGTCGACGACGAATGTGTCGTGACTTACCGTTATACATATGACTCTATGCTCTACCTATAGCTGATTGACTATCACAATGTATGCATATAGCAGGCACCGGTTTTGGCTATATTGGAATATCTTCAAGGAAGTGGCGAAGCCATTCTGCCTCTTCCCCTGCTTTGTCTAAAGCTATGAATTCTAATTCCATAGTAGACCTAGCAATGCAAGTCTATTTGGAAAATTTTCAAGATACAGCTGTCCCACCAAGAGTAAAGACATACCCACTAGTGGACTTCGAGTCTCTAGTATCCGATATCCAATTTGCATCACAGTATCCTTCAAGTACTGCTGGATATCTAGTATAATTAAGCCCAATGTCACGAGTAAATCGGAGATATCTAAGAACCCTTATAATTGCTTTCCAGTGTTCTACTCCCGGATTACTCGTATATCTACTTAATTTACTTACTGCATAAGCTATATCTGGGCGAGTGCAGTTCATCAAGTACATTAAGTTTCCAATAATTTGGGCATACTCTAATTGAGAAATACTTTCCTGTACATTCTTAGAAAGATACAAATTAACATCTACAGGAGTTCTAGCAAGATGATCATCATCTTTACTGAATTTGTCAAGTATTTTCTCAATGTAATGAGATTGTGACAAAGCATATCCTTTTGATGTTTTGGTAATTTTCATACCAAGAATTACATTAGCAATGCCCATGTCTTTCATGTCAAAATGTTTATTCAACATTTTCTTGGTAGTTTTAATCATTACATTATTACTACCTATGATGAGCATATCATCCACATAAAGACAAATAATAACATAACCTTTGTCTGTGTTTTTAATATAAACACATTTGTCACACTCATTAATTTTAAATCCATTTGACATCATTGCCTTGTCAAATTTCTCATGTCATTGCTTTGGCGCTTGTTTTAAACCATATAATGATTTAACCAATTTACACACTTTCTTTTCTTTTCCTGGAACAGAAAAACCTTCTGGTTGTTTTATGTAAATTTCTTCATTTAACTCACCATTTAAGAAAGGGGTTTTCACATCCATTTGATGAATTTCTAAATTGTATAGAGATGCAATGGCAATTAGCATTATAATGGATGTTATTCTAGTAATCGGTGAGTATGTGTCAAAGTAATCAAGACCTTCTTTTTGTCTAAATCCTTTGACCACAAGTCTTGCTTTGTATTTGTCAATTGATCCATCCGCTTTCAATTTTCTTTTGAAAATCCACTTCTACCTAAGAGGTTTACAACCTGGTGGCAAATCCACCAATTCCCAAGTGTGATTTTGCAAAATGGATTCAACTTCACTATTGACAGCTTCTTTCTATAAATGAGCTTCAGGATTGGACATAGCCTCTTTAAAAGTTACAGGCTTATTTTCTAACAAAAAAGTTAGGAAATCTGGACCAAAAGATTTTGAGATTTTAGCACGTTTACTACGCCTAGGTTCCTCTTCCTCATTTTGGTCTAACTCTTGCTCTTGTTCTTGATCATGATCTTGACTAGTAATAGCATCATGAGATCTTTTATTGTTACTAGTCTCTTGTCCAATCTTTTTTGGAAATACATGTTCAAAGAATGATGCATTTCGTGACTCAATAATAGTATTTACATGCATTTCGGTATGTTCTGATTTATGAATCAAAAACCGATATGCACTACTATTCTTAGCATAACCAATGAAAATGCAATCAATGGTCTTAGGACCTATCTTAGTCGTTTTAGGACTAGGAATAGACACTTTAGCCAAACACCCCCACACTTTTAAGTATTTGTAGGATGATACTCTTCCATGTCACAATTCATAAGGTGTTTGATTCACTTTCTTTCGGGGTACTTTATTAAGTATATAATTAGCAGAAAGTATTGCTTCCTCCTACAAGTTCTGAGGTAATCCAGAACTGATTAACATGGCATTCATCATTTCTTTTAAAGTCCTATTTTTTCTTTTAGTAATTCCATTTTGCTGAGGTGAGTAAGGAGCGGTGGTTTGATGAATTATTTCATGTTCTTTACAAAACTTACAAAAAAGTGATTCATATTCACCACCTCTATCACTTCTAAATTTCTTGATTTTCTTACCAAGTTGATTTTCAACTTCATTCTTATATTAAATGAAAGTTTCCAAAGCTTCATTCTTGATTCGAATTAAATAAACATAACTATATCTAGTATAGTCATCTATAAAAGTGATAAAATATTTTTTCCTACCTCTATTTTGAATTGATTTAAAATCACAAATGTCACTATGAATTAATTCAAGTGGTTCCGTACTTCTTTCAATTGAATGAAAAGGAGTTTTAGATAATTTTGCCTCAACACAAATTTCACATTTATGATTTGAATTAATGTCAAATTTAGGTAAACATTCCATATTAATTAATCTATGCAAAGATCCATAATTAACATATCCTAGTCTATCATACCATAAATTTGAAAGCTCAAGCAAGTAAGAAGAAGATGTATTATTATTAATAACTGAGGGTACAACGGTCATTACATTTAACTTGAAAAGGCCATCAGACATGTAACCTTTGCCTACATACATTTCATTCTTAGTAAGTACAAATTTATCACTCTCAAAGACTAGCCTAAACCCATTATTACTCAACAAATATCCGAAAATAAGATTCTTGCGAATGTCCGGTACATGCAGTACATTATTGAGAGTGAGTTCATTTCCTGATGTCATCTTGAGAACAATCTTTCCTTGTCTTTCAACTTTGGAAGTTGAGGAGTTACCCATAAAAAGTTGTTCACCATTGTCCACTGTAGTATAAGATGTGAACATCTTTTTGTCGGCACAAATATGGCGAGTAGCACCAGTGTCCACCCACCATTCTTTAAGATTTCCGACAAGATTTGCCTCAAAAACAACTGCAGAAAGATTGATGTCATCTACACCATTGGAAATATTGTCCACTTCAATCATGTGGGCTTGAGCAGGCTTCTTGCTTGTTCTTCTTTTGCTTTTACCTTTGCTACGGCAATCTTTGGCCCGATGTCCCTCTTTGTCACAGATGTAACATTTGCCATTAAACTTGTATTTTTTATTTCTCCCCCCCCCCTTTAGAGCCTTGTGATGAACTTTCTCCAGAAGACTTTCGTTTCTTAGTTTTTGAAGCATGTTCTACCACATTTGCCTTAGACTCCATAGGATGCTTACCAGCTCGTTTTTCAGAATTGCGGTTGTCCTCCTCAATCCTCAAACGCAAAATTAATTCTTCCATAAAAATTTCTTTGCGCTTGTGTTTGAGGTAGTTCTTGAATTCCGTTCAGCCTTTTGGTAATTTTTTAATTAAGGCTGCAATTTGGAAGGATTCACTGAGAGACATGCCTTCTGCGTGAATGCCATGTAAAATGAGTTGGAAATCTTGAGCTTGGTTGATCACAGTTTTTGAATCAACCATTACAAAATCCAGGAATCTGCCAACCACAAATTTCTTTGAGTTGGCATCTTCCGTTTTGTACTTTTTCTCCAACGATTTCCAAAGTTCCTTTGCTGTCTTGATTGGTCTGTAGACGTTGTATAATGTGTTGTCAAGTCCATTTAAGATGTAATTCCGACAAAGAAAATTGGCATGTTTCCAAGCATCAACCGCAGCAACCACTTGCCGGTCGGTTTCATCCTCTTTCAGGATAGGAGCATCTTCACGGAGGAAACGAGCTAGGTTTAGAGTTGTAAGATAGAACAACATTTTATGTTGCCATCTTTTAAAGTCAATTCCTGAGAACTTCTCTGGCTTCTCTCCATGATTTATTGGTACTGTCACCACAGGAGAGGGGTTTGGTGCAATTGCAGCCACCATAGTAGTACTTGTTTGGGCATTTGATTCAGTAGCCATCAATTCTAATTTTATAAAACAAAATTATAATTAGAATTTACACTACACAGAAAATTAAACCAAATTCACAGAATTAAATTCTGTAAAAATAAAAGAATCAAGAAAGTAACTTTTATTTTTCAATTAATTTGGAAATAAAATAAAATTTTATTCAACCAAATTAATTCTACACAGGAAATTAAATTCTGTAAAAATAAAAGAAATAAGAAAATAACTTTTATTTTTCAATTAATTTGAAAATAAAATAAAATTTTATTTAACCAAATTAATTCCACACTGAAATTAAATTCTGTAAAATAAAAGAAATAAGAAAATAACTTTTATTTTTTCAATTAATTTGGAAATAAAATAAAATTTTATTTAACCAAATTAATTCCACACCGAAATTAAATTCTGTAAAATAAGAAAATAACTTTTATTTTTTAATTAATTTGGAAATAAAATAAAATTTTATTCAACCAAATTAATTTCACACAGAAATTAATTTCAGTAACACTTCAATAATTAAAATACTGAAACAGAATTTTAATTAATGAAAACTCAGAAAATAATTTCTAAAAATCAAAATTAATTTTCTGACAAAATTTCACAAAAATATATTCTGAATTGTTAATGACACCAGTACGTACTACTAGTTGTCAAAGAAAATAGGCAGTATATTACTATTATCTGTCAAATAGCATATAATCACTATTTATTTTTCCAACCAAAATATTATTTTGTAAATCCACAGAAAATAATTTTCTTAAAAGAAGAAAGAGAAAATGAAACAGACAAAAAAATTCTGTAAATAGAATAAATTCGAATCTGTCTTAAGATTGTTGGAACAATCTTATGTGTAAATAAAATAAATTCAAACAATTCAAACAAAATAAAATAAAACTTACAGTATTTATTTTGTAGAACCGAATTAATAATTCAAAGACCAAGTCGAGTGTGTGACACTCTATCCTTAAGACAGATTCGCCCCGCTACGGTGCTTACGGTTGAGTGGCGTCTATCTCCCAGGATACAATGATCTTAACCAATTTGTAGTAGCACTCCAAAACAAATTGTTCGGCGAACTAAACCTGTGTTCTAACTCTCTGAATATTTATTCCTAAAATTATATATGAAGAAAAATAGCAAAGAATAAAATCTGGACAGCAAATTGAAAGATAGCAGACTGAATTTTTCGGATGCAACGGATTGCTGAAAATGATTGTATTTATAGGCAAACAATAGACCCGAACAGGTATCAAAATAAGTGAAAAGGTGCACACACTACATAACCGTTGCTGGAACATATTTTCAAATTCAATTGAAAAAAGTACCGTTGGTTTGTGGAACACTTATAAACCTGTTGAACTTTATTATTTAAACTATTTGGAATATATATATATATATAAAACTATTTGAATATATATATATATATATATAATTTGAATAGTTTAATAAATAAAGGAAGAGGTATAAACTTTGGGAAACCACTTAGGAATCCAAAATTTACATTTAGAATTAAATTAAATTCTCATAATTACAAATTTTAAGAAACCACTTAGGAACTCAAAATTTGAATTTAAAATTAAATTAAGTTCCCAAAATAATTTTTATTGAAAAAATTCAAAAGAATTTTATCTAAAAAATTAATGTTAGACCCGAAAACGACGTCAACTTCCCATTCACTCATAAATGGTTTTGACGTTTCGTCTTTACTGTGTGACTTGCCACGCAACAAGGAACACATCACCTCTTCGGACCCATCCTAAAAGACGTTTGGAGCCTACTCAAATTAGGCTAAAAAATATGTCTATATTAAACTATTTTTTCAACAATAAATTTTTTAAATTAATAAACCAACCAACACAGACAAACAAAGCCTTAAACTTGAATACAACAATAATATCGTATAATTGTGACGGGTAACCAATATAATTGAACCTTAAAGGTCATTTCCCCATGTATCTCACACCAGCAGTGCTGTTATCACCCCATGAATCATTTTGAACCTTCTATTTTTTTGAACATTTATTTATAAATTTTGAAATTTTTGAAATTTTTTTTCTCTTTCAAATAATACTAAAATTATCTTTAAACATTTCACGCATTGAATACATACCCCACACTCCCAAAAAAACCTCCCTTCCAAAAAAATCCTAACAAAACCCACTAAAAAGAAGAAGAGTCTTATCCTTTTCATAACCCACGAAAAAGAAGAAGAAGAAGAAGAAGAAGAAGAAGAAGAATATTGTCTCTGTCGGTTTAACCATTGTCACAATTGGTATGCTCTCTCTCTCTCTCTCTCTCTCTCTCTCTCTCTCTCTCTCATTGCTTCTTCAAAGCTGAAACTATCAAACTTGAAAAAAATAAAATTTATGCAAGTTGTGGGTGTTGATTTTCGATCACAAAAAAAAAAAGGGAACTCAGCTGGAGAGCACTGGCAGAATAGATGGCACCTGGCTGACCTACAACCGAAAGAGAAGACTCTGGTGGTGGTTCGTCCACCCGGGGGCACTCCGACGATCAAGTCAGTGTATCTGTCATAGATAATCAATAGCTAAACTCATAAGCTTGAGCATAAAAACATACCTTAGACCCATGGGGGTGCCTCTCTTTTATAACCAATACAATCCTAGTCCCAATAGGAGCCTAGCCCTAATAGATTTAGGATTACTGCTTATCTGGGACTCCCAGTGGGATTAGGATAAACTCTCTAAGAGTCTTATCTTTACCCAAACTGAAGTCTTCTCTCAATCTAGGACTCTTGTCCCATATTCGCTTATCTCAGATTCCGATATCGTCGCAGATAACCTCGGCATCATGACCAGGACACGTGGCACCTCGGCTGACATGTCGGCGTCACCTTAGCCACATGTTGGTGCTCAGAAAATATATCCCCACACAAGTGTTAAGAATTTTAACTGTTGAAAGTGTTAACAAATTTTCATGTTCGGACTTGCATTCCCGAATAAATAATCTATGTTCAGGAATGTATTCACGAACAAATAAGTAATGTTCGGGCTTGTATTCCTGAATTTGAAAACATGAAAATTTCGGCAAGGGTTAATAATTTTGATCGTTTGATAAGTTAAGAAATTTCCATTCCCGAACATCACTTATTTGTTCGGGAACATCTTTCCTGAACAAATAAGTAATGTTCGGATCTGGATTCTCAAACTTGAAAAAATGAAAACTTTTGCAAGCGTTAACAATTTAAGCCGTTTAATGTGTTAAGAAATTTTCATGTTTTGACCCTTCAATGTAGGTAATCATTACCGTTATCGCCGGAATATTACCGTCAAAGAGTTTTCAAGGTTTTGAGTGTGAGTAGGTTTTGAAAATGGGATTCGATGGAGGTGGGTGCTCTCATAAACCTTAATTCATGATGTAGTGGGTGTGTAGATTTAGGAAGAGGGGTCACTGCTGTGGTTAAAACACAGCAGTGACTGCTGTGGTTCAATTTTAAGGTGTATTATGTATATATTTTTATGATCCGAACCGTTCATTTTATAAGATTTGTTGAGTACTTCATTCCTACCAAGAATCATATTAATCGGATATCAATAACTATATGATCGATTAACATATTTTTTATGCAGTTTTTCAAAAGAAAAATTTATTGTTTATTTTTTTGGTTATCGATCATATAGTTATTGATATCCGATTAATATGATTTTTGGTAGGAATGAAGTACTCAACAAACCCTATAAAATGACGGTTCGGATCATAAAAATATATACATAATACACCTTAAAATTGAACCACAGCAGTCACTGCTGTGTTTTAACCACAGCAGTGACCCCTTGTCCGTAGATTTAATTGTGAGATAGGATGTCTCAAAATTAATGATATTCTTTATAGTAATTTTATTTGAAGTTATTATTGTAATTAAAAAAAAAACTTAAAAATTGAATAATCCAAAATAATTTATAGAGTGCTAATAACACTCATCTCACTCCAAAAAATTTTAAATTTTACCGTATGATGTTTGTCATCCAAATATTTTTAACAACATGATTACTACTTTATTGACTTTTTGACTAAAATAATTTATTCTCAAAACGAGGCTAATGGAAAGGTTTGTTTTGGGCTTTTCAACAAAGGGAGGAACAATCCTGTGCTTATTTTGCTTCCCCATGTCCACTGCCTTATAGTCCACATCCTTGTATCATTTCTCATTTCCAACTATTCTCAATCATCTAGTTTCTCTCTTTTAGATTTCATAAAATCTCAATGCAATGCATGCCTCAGGCTCAATATGTACATGCCAAAAAAGACAATACCCCTTGTCATAACTCAAAACACCATTACATAATTATCAACACACATAATTACAATAATCATATGCAGATGAATCTCAACGGCTAAAATACACATAAGACTCGATCAATGTCCATGAATCTCAACGGCTAAAATACACATAAGACTTGATCAATGTCCAGAACAATAATTAGTACAATTTCATTAAGGGCTATTAATGATATAAATCATCAGTATGCATCACACGGATTTCTACTCACATTATTAAAATTCATAATATATAATTGATTGGAAATAAATTAACACATCAAGTAACAATAGTATAGCAAAAACTAATGCAGGAGACGACCATTTCCACTAAATTTGCAGATTAGTCACAATGGCCATTTGGCAATATATAGCGCCAAATTAGCACAAATCCAAAAGCTGTCACAAACAATGAAAGGTATATATATATCAGCAACATAGAATAGGTTTAAAACAAATGTTATTTTAGCAGAAAGAATTCAGAGTTCAGACCACAGTCAACCAGACCCTGAAGCCTCACAGGGTGGAGATTGTGCCCTTAAGTTTCTTGACAATGTTTATAGATGGCAAGCTAAGCTAAGCTTCAAGCACTATTTTATGTAAAATAATGTGAGCACCGTTCTGGGGTTGAAGACCAATACGGAAGCAAGAAGCAAGAGTGTACAATGGAGAAAGCTGTTGAAGGATCATCACTAAAATTTGTTCCTGCAGGTACAACCATTTCTCCCAGTTTTGTCTCTTTATAATTAACTCGGTGCATCATTACTGCTGCTGGGGGATATAACCTGAGAACCTCATTCAATATCATTGTTATCTACAGACAAATTTTTTTTAGAAATTATAATCACTGTTATTGATGGTTTAACGGATTGAATGCACCACTTAATGATTAGTTCCATTGAGAACTATTAATAATCAACCAAACCATCAACTGAAATAGGATTACGATAAATTAACTTCCATTTCTTAACCTGCTATCAATATCAAGCCATTGTTTTGGATTCATCTCCTTGACCATTAGCACTTCTTTCATATAGATTAGAACTGCTTATGCTTTTTCCTAAATCCATAATACGCACTCAACATGGGTTTCTATGATCAAGATTTTGATACAGGTTTCGCATTATTTAATTGGCAATATTCATTCAGGAGGCAAGCCAATTTGCACAGAGACTGTTGTAGTAGTAAAAGGTTCCAGATTCAGCACTTATTCCCTCTGTTCTCTGTATGTATCTATACCACAAACTTATATATATTCAATTTTATGTCCGTAAATCCTACTATTCTCACTCAATTTCTTCATTTTCTGCTTCGTTTTTAGGGAAGTGAATTGATTCCCTGATCTTAATATGCCTGAGAGAGGAACAAGAAAGATAGGTGACATGGTACAAGGTGGTGTGAATAGTTTTCAAATTGGTTTGAGGTTTCTTGGTGACTGTTAGTTTATTATGTGATACAAAATCGGAGGATATAAGTGTTGAGATAGTATACTTCACCAAAACAAGGCAGTGGTGGTGGTGATGCATATTAGGAAGTGTTTGATAACTTAATTCAACACTTCAATGAAAATAAATTATCTCTGTTTTCATAATCACAATTCATATCACTTAAAATTTTACGGTCTTAAAAATAGACTAAAATTTTAAGTCACAAACTTCTACTTGATGTTGAATGCAAAATTTTTAATCTTTTATGATTATGCCACCGCTGAGATGTACCCGCCATCACCCCCCGCCAACATCTCCATTACACCATCATCACCAACCACCAGTCACCAATTCCATCCTACCTGACACAACCACCAGCACACTGTCATCGCCATCACTATCTTAAAAAATTAAATTTTAAGCCGTATTTTCAAAACAAGTTTCACAACATATGTTTGAGAGGATATTGGGTTGAGGAGTTTCTTTTAACCAAAAACCCATCCCATTTAACATCAGTGCCCCTCTTTTCTAGCATGAATTCTTTGAAGAAAAAAAGAAGGCAGTATTACTTATTTTATTGATAATTTTATTTATTATCTTTCAATCACAACAGAAAGCTTTTAAAGTTTTTTAACCGACTAATATTGTAAATACAGCCAGAAAAGTGCATGATATCAATCACATAACAGCCAAACATCATGGAAATTTCGACAGAAAAAAAGTTAAATAGACTTCGATTCTTCGACCACCATTGTTGCATAGACTGAATTCTCATATTTTCCATCCCACCTGTACATTCGTGTGATGAGAAAAGAAAAACAAATAATCAACTCTTTCTGCCTTCTACTAGAAATCAATATGCAATTAAGAAAATTTTTTATCAGCTATATGCAACAAGAAATTTGGATTTAATTAAACTAACCTGCACTCTTCCTTTTTAGGAACCTGGAGCTCCAAATCCTCTCTAAATGGTTGAAACACCAAGTTCACTTTCTCGGCATTTACTTTGTCAAGGGTCGGAGGGTCCCACTGTAACAATACCATAATTAATCGAGAGAGAGAGAGGGGATTGGATTTTAGCAAATTTTTGTGGCATGAATTCTTTTTGCTAGTACTAGCCAAAATTTTGGCCGAGTTTAAACAATTAAGCTAATCATCAAAAGATGAGTTAAATTTTCAAAGTTTCTATCAAAGTATGTAGACTGATAATGATAACATGTAAATTTTTTAAAACAAAAATGGGCAGCTCAATACACAGAGACTCCTGCCAGCGTAGGATTTGAGAATGGTCAGATATAATCAGTCTTTTTGAAAAAAGATCCAATTTTTTTGGTCCAGATTCACGTTTAATTCATTTTGGCATTTCGACTCATCAAATGAGAGAGAGAGAGAGAGAGAGATACCTTTGGCGCATTGTCCTTGTCGATAGTAAGAGCTCTGATGCCCTTTTTTTCCAGAAAGAAGAGAAAAGCTCACGTCAGAGTTGGAAATCAACTTGAATTTTCAACATCATATATCATTGTGAACTTTGTTTGTAGAAGACCAATAAATTATCAATTACCTCATAGACATCACCAGATATCATGGTTCGTAGTATGTTCATTGTCACCCTAAATTCTTTCTTCAAGCATTCAGACAACGTTTGTTTCCTTCCTTCACGAATCTGATAATGAAGTACAATTAAGTGAAACAGATGCACTAAATGCAAGAGATGAAACTTAAAACTTGAATTCCATCTTAGATTTAAAATTTAAACCACATAGAAGCAGCTTTGGCTTGTTCTTTAGATGTACAAAACAAGATTGTTAACGAGATCAAACTGTCTTGAACAATGTATTATCTTAAACAGAACAAAACAATAAGTGAGCAATTCATCCAACATGTTTGGATTAAGCAAATAATAAGATAGATAGTCATTATACATAACACCAGATATCTGCCACAACAATCATAAATGTAAAACAATGTGACTGTTGGTTCAATGGTAAAATCTTGGCCTAATAACCTTGAGGTTATGGGTTCAAGTCTCGAGACAACTACTTTGTACACTATACTAAATGTTAAGTGTATATCCAATCTTTCCCTCCCAAACATACATTAATGTGTACTATTTAGGCATTGTTTTTACTATGCTCCATTTGTTTCAGAGGAAAAGATTAATGTTTTTTGTATTTCTATAAAAAACTTTTTCCTATGTTTGGTCACAACCTTGAAATTAATGTGGTAGTGGTAGTGGTGGTGCTGGTAGGGGTGATGGTGGCAGTGGTGGGGCAGCAGCGGCAACAACAGTGGGGTTGTGGTAGTAGTAGTGGTAAAGGTTGTGGTAGGATGGCGGCAGCGGTGGCGGTTAGCGGTGCTGTGCTTGTGCTTGTGTTTGTGGTGGTGGTGGTGGTCATGTGTGTGGCAGCATTGGTAAGACTTCAGTTTGGCAAACATTTTCCACCTTTAGAAGTGGAAAAGGTTTTTCACGTTTTTTTGGTGTTTCGTATGATAAAAAACGTTAGTCTAACAGAAAACATTTTTCATGGAGAACAGAAAACAATCATACTTGGACAAAATAGTTTTCCACTTTTGAGCCTACCTAACATTCATATGACATTTCCCCATTCCATTTAATCGTTTCTTATGGAACGATTCACACTATAAAAAACAGTATAGCTTCTGTCATATGTTGTTTCAAAAGAAAACATTACCGATCTTAGTGTTATCTTCAATCCTGTAGGAGATGATCTTTTTAAGCCCTTGAGCACAGCACCAATCCAACCATTTCCTTCTTTGCTTGCCTCGGCTTCCTGAGAGAAAATATCAATTACGCATGCCATTTCCTAACAAACATCCATTGGAATCTATGATTTCTCCCCTCATAGAAACATAAAACTTACAAATGATTTTATTATCTCCTCCACGGTATCCTTGGAAAAACATTCATCAATTACTGACTGCCTGCAATTGAACCAAAGCAGATTGATCTTACTAATCTTTTTGGGAATAACTGCTTTTAATTATTTTTGATTTCTTACTTGTTTAAAACACTCTCTTCATCAATCTGAACATCTGTAGAGAATTCCTCAATTACAGATTTAACTGCATTCTCATCACCAGAGTTTAAGCGTACCAGAGACTTCTCTAGCTCGGGCAATTTCTGACACACACAGCGTATATATGTAACTAAAAACATTTTATAAAGTAATAAAAAAATTCATAAATCAAAGAAACAGAAGAACAATCATATGGCAGAGAATTATTAAATATTTGATAAGGCGGCAGTTTCTTACAGATTTACTACTTGTTTAAGACACTTTCTGATCAACATATCATCAAACATTAATATAATCAAATAAAAATAAGAACAGTTATAGCTCATTGGAACATACAGTTATGCTTCAATACCAAAAGGAACAAAGGTTAGGTGTCGAGAATTGGTGGTTGGGAATGATATTCTCTCTTTTTACTTGAGAGTGATAGATCACTTATTGAACACTCACATGCCTCCATGCATATTCCACTAAGCCCAATTGATACGTCTTCATATTTTATGGTTAGAACACAAACAGTGTATAATAATCGCATAGTAACACATACACAAGACAACCATTTTTCAGCCGAGTCAATCACATTTTATACAAGTGTTAAAGGTTATGCTCCTTTTATAGTTGCCATAATAAATATTGTTACAGGCTGTAGGGAGACAATGCATATTCAAGGCAAATATTTCACAAACATTTATCAGATGAGGGACATTATTATTATTATGAAACCAACACTAATTTTTGCATCTATGTCCCTCATAGCTGTCTAATACTTCATATAAGCGTGCCTTAGTACCATGAGCAAAGTGCCCACGCATGATTAAATGACAGAAAACTATAATTGAATAGATTAATGATTCATCCACGCAATTTTGTTTGCCCGAATCTACCCGAATGAGACTCTTTTGGAAACTCTTACTGGTAAGAGTCTCAATTGTGTGCATTCAGGCTGTAAAAATTGTGTGGATGTAGCGGTACTGAATTGAATAAGAGAGTTGAAAACTCACCTCAAGAGGGACAAAATGGGTTGCTAGTCCAATTGCAACCAATTCCTTACCATTCAGCCTCGCTCCTGTTAAGGCAAAAAATTCCCCTGCATGCATATCCACACTGTTATCAATATGACTTCATCTGTATTAATAAGATGAATAAAGAATCTGATATGATCTATGTCATTACCCAAGTGATAGAAGAATGCTTACCCAAATGCCCAGGAAGATGAGAAAGCATGTATGAGAAACCACAATCAGTATGAAACCCAATACTTGCTTCTGGAGTGGAAAAAACCTATTCACACACCAGAGAAAAGTCTAGTTAAATGGTGCAGAATTGGAAATTTAGCATTTCAGGCCCAAAATAATTACAAACATAAAAACTGAAATTTAAGAAGCATCAAATACTCACAGCCTTTTCTGTGACCACTGAGAACTTCATTGGAACCATCAAAGATGCACCTCCACCCATGGAAATTCCATGAACAAGAGCAACCTGGAAATGTTAACAACAGCTAAATAGCAAGTATAATAACCTGGAACTGGCAAAATGATCTGAAATCTTTCTTCGTTTTTTCTCATTTCTTTATCTCTATCTTTCATTTATTTATTTATTTATTTATTTCATTATTGGGATAAGCTCAAAAGTTGTTTTCCTTCACAAGGGTTGGGATATAAGATCAAATTCATGTCTTACATGGGTCTTCTTGTAGGTATGAATGTGGTAGCAAAGCCAATACATTCTATAGACCACCTCAAGGCAGGAATCCTCTGCAGAAGAAAGCCAACTTATAAGTGACCTTGTTGCAAAAGCAATTGGTATACTAAGGCTGTGTTTGGATCATGGATATGGGTTAGACTTGGGTAAGGATTTGGAAAGGAAATGAAGAAATTTATTAGCTTATATTTCATTCACATTCTCCACACTTTTTCCTTCCCCTTTCCAACTCCCTATCCAAATTCATGATCCAAACACAACCTAAAATTACATTATGATGATGTACTTACTCAAGTTCCTGCCATCATAGAACATTTTCAAATCACCACCGGCAGAAAAAGCACGGCCAGCTCCCTATAAAAGTACATAAGCAAGACTATAAAATTTGAAACACCAAGGAAATCCATTAACCTAACTTCCATAAGATGAGGCAGTTACATTTACGTTTAATAATGCTATTTTATCAGAGTCGTGTGGTATATATAAATAAAAATAACAGTAATGGTGAAGAATTGAAGTATGGGTACTAGCCTTGATTAGTACGAGCTCTGCAGTTTGGTCATTTTCCCATTTTTCCAAGTATTCTGCTAGTAAAGAAACCTTATTGCCAAAAACAAAAGCAGTCCTTAATCACAAAAATTATTTCAAAAACTTAAACCTTGCATTGAAAAAACTTTATACAGATCGGATTGGATGCTTCTGCTTACCACTTTTGATGAAATGACATTCAATTGACGGGGCCGGTTCAAGGTGATCATCCGCACATGGTCTATTTCTTCACCAAGAACAACCTAAAGAGTGATCACAACAACACCCCTAATTTAGTGTTTTGAGCAGTTGTTTTGCTTTTAGGTAACAAATGAAAGAAAACCCAACTAATGAAAAGGGGTTGGGGTGGGAAGGGCTTAATCTGAAAACTATAAGGCTGTGTTTGGATATGGATTCGAGCAGGGATTTGGAAGGGGAAGAAAAAGGTGAGGGAAAGGAGAACGAATTTAGTTAATATTTCATTCACATTTCTCTCACTTTTACCCTTTTTCATCCACAAATCCTTACCCAAATCATAGTGCAAACACAGCCTAAATATATTGCAGAGGGATTACCTCTTCATGTGGATTTTCCACTTCCGGTGCCATTTTTGAGCTATCAATCAAATTGAGCCAACAACCCTGCACAAAAAGAACCAAATCGTGAAGAAACCCAACAAAGAAAACCCCATAAATCTGAAAGTATAAATGAAATTTATGAATCAAAGATAAATCCCAATTCAGGAATCACGCATCCCAATAATGGTCCAAGAAAATCAGTTGTTTTTGATATTCAAAAAGATTAACGATTTCTAATGGGAAGCTCACTCTACTACAACTTCAAGATTTTGGGACTAAATTATGCATCTGAAAACATAATCAACAAAAATAAGAAACGGAAATTACTAGGACCTCAGTTGAAATAGGAGTAAGACTCAAAGAGACCAGTGAAATGGGCTTATGAAGAGAAGATGGAGGAGCAAGGTTGGCTGGCCCGTAGCTACCCACTACTCTTGAAACAAATTTCTTGGAGAGAGAGAGAGCATCACCAACCAGCGTACCACCAACCACCTTCAACCTCCAAACACGAAATTGTTTCCCCCGGGTATTTTCATCTACCTACCACCTCCAACTACGTGACATGAGAACCTTATTCATTTCTTTTTTTTTAAAATAGTAAATTTATATATTTTATGTATATAAATTATGGAGAAAATAATTGCACAGTGATAACAGTAAAAAAACTATAAAATTATGAAAAAATATAATATTTTAATTATTAAAATGTATAATTTTTTTTTTTATCGATTTATAATTTTTTTTCCCTATCCAATTGTGCTGATATTTGTAACCACCTTATGAAAATTTTAAGAGTACTGAAAATAAAGTTATTTGTTCACATTGACTTAAAGTTTTTTTTTTCCTTTTATTGTAAAAAAAAAAAAATTATAATGATTTAGTCTTCCCAAAGCAAAAAAGTCTCATACCATTCTTTCTATATATATATATATTTAAAAAAGTTTTTTAAAAAAAAAATTCAAACGATTGTACATTGGCTATTTGAATTTGGTCTAGCAATCCTCATTTCATATTTTGGTGGGTTTGGGATAGGTTGGGTTGTTTGTTTATTTTTTTTTCATAGTGATTTATATATATATATATATATTTAAAATTAAAACAAATTTATGTATTTAAGAAATTTATAAAAATAAATTATTTGTTGGTAAGTCAAAAAATTTAATATAACATTTAACTTTTTTAACTAATGATAAATAGCTTATAAGTAAATTATACTTATCTCATTTAAGGTTTAAAAAAATACAGCCAGCCTCATATTTTTAACATATTTTAGTATGATTAAAGTGGATGAAGTTAATACTAATAATAGATAAATATTGAAATAAATAAAGATGGGAAAAGCACCAATAAATCCCAAATTTGAGAATGTTAGCCCATTTAGTCCCGAATGTTTTTTGTTGAACTAATAGGTCCTATTTCTCTAAAAGCTTACTATAGGCCTTTTTATATCAAACATTATTCATCAAACATCAAATATTATTCAACATCACAAACATTATTCAAACATTATTCAACATCACCAACATCAAACATTATTCAACATCACCAACATTATTCAAACATTTTTCAACATCACCAACGTCATCAAATATTATTCATCAAACATCAAACATTATTCAACGTTAGGATTATTTATCAAACATCAAACATTATTCATCAAACATCAAACACAGATTTTCAACCATTAATTATTAGAATTATTCATCAAACATGAAACATTATTTGTCAAACATCAAACATCAGATTTATTTTTTTAAAAAATAAACTAAACATCACAGCATTATCATCAAAACAACATCAAAATAACAATTAAACGATTTTTTTAATAACAATTAAACAGTAAAATAAACGATTAAAACGATGCAAACCCCGCCGGCGAGATCGGCGGCGTCTCCGGCCGTCGCCTAGACGAAGGCACCGCCGCGGGAGATTGATCAAAAAACTGAATCGGCGTAGGAGGAGAACGGAGGAGGTTGAGAATCAGAGCAGAGAGCTCGCACAAAACCCTAGACTGTTGATCTTGTCTTCTCATCATAATTTTTCGGAGAAAATTTTGAAACAGAAAATAAATTTTGAAACCCCTAAGCGTGGGGGAAAAAAATCCGGGAAAATCCGAAATTTAAAAAAAAAAAGAACTTATTTGGAATTGCTAAAATCGAGGCAAATGGATAAACATCAAGAGAAGAGTTCGGATATTTATCTGAAATTTTATCTTAGTTCGTCATTGATTGGAGAAGAGTCTTTAATATACAAGTGGGGGATATTTGTTTGTTTGTTTGTTTCTCAGGAAAAGAAATTCTGGAGACAGAAACTGGAGGAAGACGGGTCGGTGTTGTTCCAATCAGATGGATATAAATCTGAGAGAGAGAGGAGAATAATTTCCCTTTTTAGAGGAGTGTCTGGATTGAAACATATATATAAACAAATATATGAATCTATTGGTATATCTATGTATATATCAATCTGAATATATTGGTGATGATGTTCGAATGCTGATCGATGTTTGTTGATGGTGATGATGTTTTGTTCGATGATGTTTGTTGTTGTTGATAATGTTCATAATTTTGTTGACGATGTTTGTTGATGTTTAATGTTGTTTTGTTAATGTTTGATGTTGTTGATGTGTTTGATGATATTTTGTTGATGTTTGATGTTTGTTGATTTTTTTGATGTTTGTTGACGTTTTAATGTTTGATGTTATTTTGATGATGATGTTGTAATGTAAAAAAAGGACTCAATGGTTTATAAAAAAACACTCAGGACTAGATGGAGTAATATTTCCCAATATGGGACTTATGAGTAATTTTTCCAATAAAGATAAATATATATAGTAGGAAATAAATGATAGTATTATTTTTTTTATTCATACAACTGATGAATTATTGATAAAAAATAACTTAAATTTTATATGAATTAAAACCGTAAGATGTATATACAATTATGTTAAAAGTATAAAAATAATTGTATTTTTTCTAAATTTAGGAAAGAGGGAATGTAATTTACCCATAGACTTTTTTAAACTTGTATCCAAACCCACAGATAATCTATGATTTGTTAGGGCTTCATCACGTGACTAACTAAACCAATTTGAACAATTGGTGATTGGGAATCCAAATGACCTAACACAGTTGGTTGATTGCAATAAGGGTTGTTTTGGAAAAATAAATTTTTTAATTTTTTTTTATTAAAAAAATGTATAAAAAAATAAAAAGAACAATTGAGTTGATTGGGAATCCAAATGACCTAACAGAGATGGGTTGATTGCAATAAGAATTGTTTTGAGAAGATGATTTTTTTAGTATTTTTTTTTTTATACTTTTTTATAAAAAGATATGTAAAAAAATAAAGAGAATAATTAATTTTTTGTAACGATTTTTTAACTTTTAGACTATTTTAATAGGCCTGACTGGAAAATTCTCAATTAAGTGTTACTTTTTTCATAAATTTTTTATTTAGATAGGTCAATATAAATGAATATAATGATAGTAGTATTCAATAATTTATTTATTTTAAATGTAAAGAGGACTTTTTTTGTCTATATTTATTTTAATGAAATATACTTTATAAATCCCTTATTAGTGAAATTTTATACTGTGTTTGACTTTTATATTTATGGAGAGAAAAAAGGAAGGAAAGAAACAAAGATAGATAATGACGTGACTGGCTTCTCGCACCCCGATAAGATATTGTCCGCTCTGGCGAGGTGGCGAAACGACGCCCGTCGGCCTCACGACTTTAAAAGGCCTCTTACAAGGTGGAGGGGGCCGGTACGCTTATAAGTTGGTTGCAAGTGCCCCTCCCAGGCGATGTGGGATTGCCCCAACATAACCCCCTAGCAGACTGGGCCGCGAACAGCGGGAGAGTTTGCCGGACGACTTGCATAGGCCACCAAACTGACGTGACTGGCTTCTCGAATCCCGAGAAGATATTGTTCGCTCTGGCGAGGTGGCGAAATGACGCCCGTCGGCCTCACGGCTTTAAAAGGCCTCTTACAAGGTGGAGGGCCAGTACGCTTATAAGTTGGTTGCAAGTGTCCCTCCCAGGCGATGTGGGATTACCCCAACAGATAAAGAAAAATAAAGTAGAAACTATATGCATGTTTTTTAAATTAAAAAAATCTTTTATTTTCTTTTTTTCTTCGCAAATCGCTCCACAAATCTAAAGTTAAAACACAACCTATATACATTAGGTATTGGGTATAATGGTTAAGCCAATGATTATTACTCCTAATCAAGGAAATTGAAAATGTAATTGATCTCATTTTTATTTGCATATGTACATGACCTAGAAAATTATTAAATCAAACCTAACCATTATGTAGTTATGAATAAAAAAAAAGATCCTAACCACTCTGAAGTTGTAGCATATTTCCATTGACATATAAGGTGATGGCACAAAAATTACTAATTCCTTTAATTTTAGAGCTATGAAACCATCTCTTCAATGAAAAAGGCATTTCACAACATCAAAAAATAAAATAAAATAAAATAAAGCAAAAATTAAAACAAAAAAAACAAAAGCAAAAAAGCAATTCATCTTCTTCCTAATCTTCCCTGTTTCATTCAAAGTTACTGTTTTTCCTCCTCAACATTACCCTTTTCAATCAGAAGTTTTTGCGTATCACGAGACTTTGCTTCACCGACCAAGATTTCATTTCCGTTCCCAAGTAAAACCCAAGTTAGGAATATAGGCATGCACACAAACTAAGAAACGAACATCATGAAGCCCAAGATCCCTACGTCGTTGATTCTTGGGATTATATGCAATCAATCCATTCCTTGAAGACATAACAACTTCACCATTTCTCCTCAAGAAAAGTACCTCTCCCATTCCCACCGTATCAATGGTGTATAGTTTGGTCCAAGACTCTACCTTACAATACTCCTTCATCACCCATACAAAACATTTACTCGAAGAAATGTGAGGCTCCTGGAACACAACAATTGACTTCCTAAATTCTACAATGGACAATGTCAAAGGATTCACTTTAACAAGACTTTCCGGCAGATTCAACTCTCCAAATACCTCATCCCTCAAATCAAACAACAAAATCAGAGCATCAGACCTATTCTTATCAACCGCGACCCAATTGATGGTTCCATCAACGAAAGCTTGAGATGAATTAGAATATATGAGGCACATACGCGCAACAACACATGTTTCTCCAAGAACCCAAACGAAGTGAGTAAAGCTCAATTGAAGGGGGGGTTTTCAAGCGAAAATGATCAGATCCCTCTTCAAAATAGGTCACTTTCACCACCTTATAGTCTATAGTTTTGGGATCAAACCCAAATCCAATAACTTGACTACCAGGACCATGAAACCAATTAGTTGAAATTCTTGGCATTAGAACAGTTAGTGACTTCTTGATAATTGGGTTCCACAAAATCACATTGTTCCTAATAAAATAGAAATAGTCGGAGAGACATAGAAAACCATTACAAGAACTAACAATTCGAAAAGCTTTATTGGAACCCTGAAAAGGGAATTGAAGCTCAAAGTGATGCGAATCGAGTGGCTCATCATTGTTACTCCAATGTATGGTATAGTGCTCCTGAGGATGAATTTCGGTATCGTCTAAGTGTCTGATGAGTAGAGGATGAGTGTTGTTGGATTCGGAAACAAGAAGGGTTTGACTGAGGTATCTGTTGATGAAATTAGGGCTAGTGATTCGAGAACACCATAATTTGGAAACGAACATGAATTGAACAACACTAGTGTTGATTGGTAGTCTTATGAGTATTTCAGTCAACGGTTCCTCTGGTAGATTGTCCAGCATGGTTCGAGTTGGAGATTGAGATTTCTTGGAGCTTCATGAGAGAGAGAGAGAGAGAGAACAGAGATATGGGTAGAGCGGGAAATGTATTTTTGTATCTCTGCAATTGCATTGACTTTTGTTTCTGCGTGCCTGTTTGGTGCAGCTTAAAAGTTGTTTATTTCAGCTTTCAGCTTAATTTAAGTTATTTTGATGTGTTTGGTTTAGCTTATAGCTTATAACTTATAGCTTTTTGGAAGTCAGAAATCAGCTTATTCTTTAAGTGGGGCAGGAGATGCTTAATTTATAAGTCAGAAATCAGCTTATATTCATAGTTATAAGCTATAAGCTGTTTAGGCATAAACTATAAGCACTTTCCCACAGCTCTACCAAACAGGGCCTGCGTAGCGGTCGTTTTTTTTAGTTTTTTCTTGGTTAATGGTTAGGGATCGTTTGGGAGTTGAGATTTTAGTAACCCTTTTGATATTTATTAGTAATAAGTAAAAAGAATTTTTTTTTTTTAGGAAAAAAATAAATCATTCCAAACATTTTTTTTCCATCTCATATTTTAATTAAAAAAAAATCTATTCCCAAATGATTCCTAAATTATTCTTACCTCTTCTAAAGTTTAAAAAAAAAAAAAAAAATTAGTCTTATAACTTTGATATAATTATATTAATTTTTTTAAATAATACTAAAGCAACAAAAAAATATTTAATGTAGATATTTGATATACACTGAAATAAATAAATAAGATCTGCCCATTAACATAATTACCTATACCAAGGGAAAAGACTATTAGACACTCGAGTGTATACCATATGCACTTATAATTATAGAATAAAATAATATAATTTTATATTTTCTGAGTTATAACTAAACATAAAAAAATTATAACCAAATACAAAAAAAATCATAACCAAAATTTTAAAATAATGTCATAATTAAAGAAGAAAATTGATCATAATTAAAGAAAAAAATAATGTAATTAAGAGTGCATATAATATGGGGCGTGTATAATAGAATTTTCTTATATCAAGTCTTTCCAACTCTTTCACCGGTGGCAATTTTGGAAGGTTCAATTCATCTATTGCCATCTGTGGTCATGATTCATTATTGCATCTCCATTGTCACTACTTTTTTAATTTTGTTTTGTGTTTTCGCCATCTGGTCGGCTCCAAAATTATCAAGAACTTTTTTCTTCGTCATGCTTAAATCATTAGTAATTTGATTGTCTAGTTCTAAATACTTCATATTTGTAAGAATTAAGCCGGCAATTTCGTGCTGCTTTTCGAGTTCTTTGATGTCATTGTCTCCACCCAATGTTGTTGTTTGTTTCTAGGTTTTCCTCCATTCTCTTTCTTTTTCTTTCCCTCATTGTGTTTCAGATTTGTAAATTTCTTCAAGATATTTTCTTTTGATTGTGTAAATTTTTCTGGTTCTGTGTTTAACAAAAACATATCATGACTTAAATTATCTATATGTATTTGCGCTAGTTAGATGTCCAAACTTAAATCATACTAGAATTTATAATTTGGGAGTGTAACCTGAAAAGGAAAAAAAAATAAAAATAAAGGGTGGGATTGAAAAAGGGGAGTGGGATTAAGGCCCTATCGAATTGCTAATCCCACCTTTGCGGAATTAGTATTTCCAGGATAGTTGGGATTCATAATCCAATCTTGTGAAATTGAATGGTTAAATACTGTTTTGCCCTCATTTTATAAAAATAACAAAATCACTTTCTTATATAATGAAATTTTTTAAATAATGTCATAAATTTAATCCTAACCAATTAATATCACCATATACTAGTTACATAAATAAACGCAATTTATTTTATATATCCACCCTAATATCACTATTCTAGAAGTCTCATCACTCTTTCGACTTGGAGATTAAACTTTTATACATTTCCTTCTAGTTAATTGCTTTGTTTTATCATTGAAACCAGACTGACTGCTCACTAGCATGATATAACTTAAGGAAGGGGATTCGCAAAGGATAAAGGATGCTTTAGTTATACTATAGCGACTCCATCACAAGTCCTGAGAAAACCCAATCACTACTCGAACGATAATGCATAAATTAATGAAAGTTTCAAGAGGTTACACACAAAATGAAATAAAAGGCGGCCTTTATAAGTCTGTTCTACAGAGAATACAAAAAATGGCAAGGCATCAAAAAACAGATCACTCTGTAGAAGTGATGCAGGAGCTGACGAATTCAATATGATTTTGAGTAATTCTACATTGTCTACAAAGTCTATTTATTTTCCAAATTAAAAGTACTTTTCCAGTTTAATTAAATTTTCTAGAATATATTGAACTTCTCTTTACCTATAGTTCCTATCATTTTAACAATGAGAACTATCAATAGTTTCGAACATTCACCTTGACTTGACTTCCCTTTCGGAAGTTCTTATCATTTTCATCGTAACTTTCTAAGTGACTGCAAAATTGCAATAGTAATAATAATGGATTTAATTATCCCGCACACAGATTCCAATATTTTGGCAAATATGATGCAGTCATCTACGAGCATCAAATGAAAAGATTCGAAAGCGATCTCTTTTAATGTTTAAAAGCTACATGAGTTGCAGGAGGACTTTTGATGCTCAAGTTCCAAGCTAGAGCTTCAGCAAATAAATATAATTTGACAAACTAAAACTTTCCTTCATCTAATTCCTTTAAAAATTAAAATTTTCCACAAGAATCCCATAAATTAAATTGCAAGAACTGGGTTGAGAAAAATTTCACGACTATCCAGTCCAAATTATCACAAATAAAAATTTCTAAGGACCATCTAAAAATTATCATTCAAGATGTTAGAAGTTTTTTCCATTAAATAGTGAGCAAGTCAGCATTGCATCTCAGTTATATGCCAATCTCCTGGAGAGAAGGGATAATTTAAAAAAAACAGGTCTGATTGCACTGAAAGGGTGTTTGAAATAATTTTAAAAAATTAAGCAGCAGATAAGAATTGGTTCAAAATCGTTTCATAATCCTGGAATGTAGAATATGGGCACTAAAATTACATTCATGTTTTGCAATTTTCATTAGAAAACAAACGGAGCAAAGGCGTACTTGGGCTCTCTCCAAAAAATTCCACACTCTGGAGAACACGACAATTTTGAGTAACCAAAGCCCCGTATGCATCATCATGAAACATACCACAGGTTTTTTCAACTGTGGACCATAATTATCTAATTCTCAATGCTTATCATGAAAACCACCACCCCCACCAAAAAGGGCTAATCTAGTCAATATAAATTCAGCCACCCAAGAAACAGATTGCAGTGACAATAACATCATCATAGATATAAATGGTAAAGTAATACTTCAAACATAGAATCTATAGGAAGACAAATGTTCCAATTGTATAAAAATATCAGAGTTGAACACATATTTCTTGAAAGAAGACTTCACTACATTTATATCTAGTTAAAGACTATATGAAAACAAGTAACTAATAAAGGAATGGCTTACCACAATGCCTCCACTTCTAACATTTTCCCATTCCCGCCTTTCCGGGCTTCCTAGTCTTGAGCTTGAGCTTCCGTTGTAGCCACAACCCTAAGACACAAGAGACTACACATAAGAAACGAAATAATACCGAAGTTAAAAGAAACTATAACTCACAACAGAACTACTGATGTCAATTTCCACAAACTGATCTTTTTCTCCTAAAATATAATTCATGCATACTCAGTCATTGCAATGGGTTAGCATTTAAAAGATGTTGCCTTGATTCAACATAATGCTTTGGTGTTCAAAAGTAGACGTATGTCTATTCCACATAAATAACATGAACAAAAAGCAACAGCAAATGTAAACTATAAATTAATCAAGAACAAGTAAGAATCATATCTTGCCTTTTGTTCCCATTAAAACTATACGTTGCCTGTTCTTCAACCTGACTAAGACCAGGCTCTCAACACAAGTATCCACATAAAACAAGTAGCCAATACCATGGATCCCATGATTCTTCTTTTCTTTTGTTTCAGGGTCATAAGACACCAAATTCCCACTACTTACCAACAAGACTTCATTGTTCTTCCTAAACCCAATAACCAGCCCCAAACTTTCCTGATAATCGATGATAGCAAATAGTTTAGTCCACGACTCAACTAAACCATACTTTTCCATCACCCACATGTCATATCCTTTGTTAGCACTAAACCGAACATGATGCACCACACAAAGTGATTCCCCAAATACGTTGATCTACAAGTTTGTCCTGCACTTGGCAGCCAAGCTATCTGGTAGAAGAATCTCCCGGAACAACTCATCACACATATTGAAAGACATAATCAAACCGCAGTGAAACCTGCCATTCGCTTTCGATCATATGCAATCCAATTGTTAGGATCAAACACACCGAAAAATTATCTCACACACACAGAGAACACAACATTTACGTGGTTCGGCCCAGTGCCTACATCCACGGACAGAAATGAGAATTTTTCACTAAAATGGAGGAAAGTACAAAACAGAGGAGGAGAACAACTCTTCTCACTCAACTCACAGCTCTCTCTCTCAAATTTCTGATACAAAACATCCTCTCCCTCCCGTCTCTATTTATACACAAAGACAGTGAGAG
This sequence comes from Camellia lanceoleosa, assembly GCA_025200525.1. Lineage (NCBI taxonomy): Eukaryota > Viridiplantae > Streptophyta > Magnoliopsida > Ericales > Theaceae > Camellia > Camellia lanceoleosa. The sequence goes on along the minus strand of JANUSC010000334.1, from coordinate 54,851 downwards.
AGAGATACACCAACCCACCAAAAAATGTCTACCCTCTTTAATGGTGAATGGTGAAAATCAACAAGGAACAACAACGTGAAGGGAAGGGGGAGCAGTTGCCCAGCTTAGACCTCCTCCTCTGGAGGTGAAAGTCTTTTCACGCCATCTTTGCTTTGACTCTCTCCTTTGCATGCATGGGGTTGGAACTAACAATTCTCCCCCTCTATACCCACATGCATGACTGACTTCTCACTTGAAGTCCATCCGTACAATGTCTCTGCAGATTTCGAGTTTGTCTCTCGAGACCACCTTTGTAAGCATGTCAACTGAATTCTTATCTGTGTGGATCTTAATCAGTTCCAATAACTGTTTTTCTATCACTTCACGTATCCAATGATACCAAACATCAATGTGCTTTGTGCGAGAATGGTACATTGAATTCTTGCTCAGGTCTATGGCACTCTGGCTATCACAATGTACCGTAAACTTTTCTTGCTTTAGTCCCAACTCTTGGAGAAACCGTTTCAACCACAACATTTCTTTTCCAACTTTCGCTGCGGCAATATACTCTGCCTCGGTTGTGGATAAAGCAACACACTTTGGCAGCTTGGACTGCCAAGACACAGCTCCCCTTGCGAAAGTGAACAGAAATCCTAATGTAGATTTCCTACCATCAAGATCGCCTACCATATCTGAATCAGTATAGCCTTCCAAGACTGGTTTAGCATCTCCAAAGCACAAACACATTTTTGTCGTACCCTTGAGGTATCTTAGAATCCACTTGACTGCTTCCCAATACTCTTTCCTTGGATTGGAAAGGAATCTGCTTACTACTCCAACAGCATGAGCAATATCTGGACGAGTGGACACCATTGCATACATCAAACTCCCTACGGCGGATGAGTAGGGAATAGCCTCCATCTGTTCTCTTTCTTTTGTAGAGGAGGGACAAGAACTCTTGCTCAGTTTGAAATGATTAGCCAGCGGAGTACTGACTGGCTTGACATCTTTCATGTTGAACTTCTCAATTACCCGTTCAACGTACTTCTTCTGTGACAGCCACAACTTCTTGGCTTTCCTGTCACGCACAATTTTCATGCCCAAAATTTGCTGTGCAGGGCCTAGGTCCTTCATGTCAAAGGACTGTGATAACTCCTTCTTCAGTGATCTGATTGCTGTGGCATTCTATCCAACGATCAGCATGTCATCAACATAAAGCAGGAGTATGATGAAGTTTCCACTGGGAAATTTCCTAACATAAACACACTAGTCTGCAGCAGTTCTCTTGTACTCATGACCTACCATGAATGAGTCAAGCTTCTTGTACCACTGTCTCGGCGCTTGTTTGAGGCCGTAGAGACTCTTCTTTAATTTGCAGACTAAGTTTTCTTTCCCTTTGACTTCAAAACCTTCTGACTGCTCCATGTAAATTTCTTCTTTCAGATCACCATGGAGAAATGCCGTCTTCACATCCATCTGTTCAAGTTCCAAATTCAAACTGGCCGCTAGTCCCAAAACTACTCGAATGGATGTCATTTTCACAACTGGCGAGAAGATTTCATCAAAATCAATACCTTTCTTCTGCCCAAAACCTTTGACAACCAATCGAGTCTTATACTTGACTAGCTTTCCGCTGCTATCTTTCTTCAACTTGAACACCCATTTGTTTTGCAATGCTCTTCGATCATGGGAAAGTTTTACCAAATCATAAGTCTGATTCTTCTGCAAGGATTGCATCTCTTCTTGCATAGCTTGTTGCCAGCTACTCTTCTCTTTATGATTTTGAGCTTCTTGAAAACTTTCTGGCTCCCCCTCATTAGTAAGCAAAATATACTCAGAAGTAGGATATTTTGACGATGGCTTAGACTCTCTTGTTGATCTTCGCAACTGTGGAACAACAGTCTCTGGCAGAGGGGGTTGTGGCTCCCCCTGCTCAATACCCTCTGCTTTTGGATCTTCTTCTTCTGGAAATCCATCATGCAACTCTACATCATTGGCTGCATGCTGTGGTAGCTCTTTTTCATCAGTGGCATGCTGTGATGGTGCAAGGTTTGGAATAATTTCTGTAACATCATCAACTTTGGGTTTGGTTGGTTGCCCAAAGTCTTCTACAGTCTGGCTTTCTTAAAACACCACATCTCGACTTCGAGTGACCTTCTTGTTTTTCGGATCCCACAATCTGTATCCAAATTCTTCATCTCCATAGCCAATAAAGATGCATGGAGTGGCTCTGTCATCTAGCTTACATGCGTGTTCCTTGGATACATGTGCAAATGCTTTGCACCCAAACACTCTTAAGTGAGAGTAAGAAATCTCCTTCAGGACCATACTTCTTACGGAATCTAAAAATTGAAAGCGATGGCGTCTGTTGATCAAGCAAAGCAACAACATGACCGACTTCTCCCTAAAATGGCTTTGGCGGCTTTGCCATTTTGAGCATACATCGACCTTCTCCACAATGGTCCGGTTCATTCTCTCGGCTACACCATTATGTTGTGGGGTTCGAGAATCTTCTCATGCGAATACGCGAGTAGCACAAGAGGCTTCAAACTCCTTTGGCGTGTACTTCGCCTCCATTCGGAGACACTTGACTTCTTTCCTGTCTCCTTTTCCACCATAGCATGGAATGTCTGAAAATGCTGGAACACCTCAGCTTTGGTCTTTACGACATAAACTCATACCTTTCGTGATGCATCATCAATGAACGTCAGGAAGTATTTTCTACCACCCAAAGATTCCACTTCTATGGGACCGCAAACATCAGAGTATACTCTGCTCAACAACTCTGATTGTTTTCTGGATGATGAATGAAAAGCGACTCTATGATGTTTCCCAAACAAGCAGTTGTCACAAGGATTTAATTTTGCATCTTTGGCAAAGGGAATAAGTGACTTCTTTGCCAAAATCAGCAACCCTTTCTCACTCATGTGACCCAGCCCTTTGTGCCACAAATTTGGTGATGCCTCATCTTTTGCTGCATTGAGGCTATCTGAATTCACCTCCACATGAGTCTTGTATAGTGTGCCAATTGCCTGTCCTTTGGCTACTACCAGAGATCCCTTTTTCAATTTCCATATGCTTTTGCCGAAGTAATTCTCATAGCCTTGTCGATCTAAGGCTATCCCTGAGATAAGATTCAGGCGTAAATCGGAAACATGCCTGACATCTTTCAACACCATCGTGCACCCAACTTTGGTTTGGATGCGAACATCACCAATTCCCACAATCTTCGAAAAACTGGAGTTACCCATCTTCACTGTACCAAAATTTCCAGCTTGGTACGTATTGAAGAACTCCTTCTGGGATGTAGCGTGGTAGGAAGCTGCTGTATCTACCACCCACTCGGTGTCGTTGTCTGACATATGGAGGCATTCTTCTTCTTCAACAGAGAATAATGCAATATCCTCTGAGATAGTAACTGTAGTGTTCCCATCTTTGGTCTTTGGCTGTCTATTGCCTTGTTTTTGTTCTCCCTTCAAGGCATAGCAATACTTCTTTATGTGACCCTCCTGGCCACAATGGTAACATTTGAACCTTGGCCGGTTCGTACCTTCTCTGGATTTCCCTCTGTCTTGAGATCTTCCTCTGTTGCGTCCTCTACTTTTGCTTCTTCCCCTGCCCCTGCTTCTGCCTCTGTCTTTATTTTCTGTGACGAGGGCATGGGATTGATCTCTACCCATTTCTTTCTTTTTTGCCTCTTCACTAAATAAAGCATCTGTAACCATGCTCATGGTCAGTTTCCCTTCAGGGCGAGTTCTTTGAGGACACCACCAACGTCTCCCAACCGTCGGCAAAGAAGCGGCGATAATAGGGCTGCATCTCATCATCTAACTCCATTTTGTGAGGTTGCTAGTTGGTTTACGATTTTGAAACTCCTTGGTGTGTTCACAATAGAATACCGCCTTTCAACTTCAAATTCACAAGTCTTCTCATCAAGAGGGCTTTGTTCCGAGCAGTCTTCGACTGGTACATACCTTCTAACTTTGTCCAGAGAGCATTGGCATCAGTCTCCTGGGCGACATGGTGGAAGACACTGTGATCGATCCATTGTCTGATCTGGCCAATGGCCTTCCGGTTCTTTTGCTTCCAGTCTTCGTCTTTTTCCGTTGCTGGTTTAACTCCATTAAGCTCAATGGGGTCAAACAAATCTCGGCAATATAGGACATCCTCCATTCTAGGCTTCCAAATGGCATAATTGGAAGCATTCAGCTTTATCATGGAACCTGAAGTCGATGTTGATTCCTCCATCATACAAAAAGTGATCTTTGGCTGAAAAACAGGTTTTGCTGTGGAGTCTGGATTGGTCAAATTAGGCTAAAAAACACTTCGGATTGCCAAAAGAAAGACTGCAAATTTTTGAAATCTAATTTGCAAAATCTGACCGTACAGATGTGTCCGGAATATTCCAAATAGTTGGAAACCAGTATTAGATAACCCAAATCGGACCTCAAATGGCTTAGATCAAGCCAAAATAGATTGAATGGTTCAAATTGGCAGAATTTGGTGCGGCTGAGAAGCACCGGATTATTTCTCCGGTTTGGCTGGCGTCAGGCTGACGTCATCGGCTCAGTCAGCGGCTTGGTCAGCGGCTCAGGCTCGGATTGGCGGCTCGGCTTTAGTGGATTTTCACAAAAAAAATATTTTTCCGTCTCCAAAGAGTATTGAACTCCTGATTTGCCGCAGCAACACTTGGACCTTAGCCACTATGCCAACACAACACTAGTGACTTGTAGCTTCACCAATGAGGATTAATTACATAAAAAGCGAAGTCGTCTTCTTTCACGGGTTCGTCGTGGGCGAGTGAATCGATCGCCCGACAGCGATGGGAACGGCGTCGAGGCGTGGAAGCGTCGGCCTGCCGACCTCCATTTTTCACGCGGTTTTTCCTTATGTGCTCGTCACGTTGAGGGCTTCAAGCTTATGTGATCAAAAGTGGATTTTGACTACTTTGATTTCTGGGCAATTCTGAAAAATGCACTCTGTTTTTCCGAAAAAGACTCAACCAGCTCTGATACCACTTTGTTAGGATCAAACACACCCAAAAAAATTATCTCACACACACAGAGAACACAATATTTACGTGGTTCGGCCCAATGCCTACATCCACGGACAGAAATGAGAATTTTTCACTAAAATGGAGCAAAGTACAAAACAGAGGAGGAGAACAACTCTTCTCACTCAACTCACAACTCTCTCTCTCAAATTTCTGATGCAAAACATCCTCTCCCTCCCGTCTCTATTTATACACAAAGAGAGTGAGAGAGAGATACACCAACCCACCAAAAAATGTCTACCCTCTTTAATGGTGAATGGTGAAAATCAACAAGGAACAACAACGTGAAGGGAAAGGGGGAAGCGATTGCCCAGCTTAGACCTCCTCCTCTGGTGGTGAAAGTCTTTTCACGCCATCTTTGCTTTGACTCTCTCCTTTGCATGCATGGGGTTGGAACTAACACCAATGTACAGCCCCATTGATATAAACCTGTGGTGATCGCTCGGGGATAATGCTTTGATCACCACAATCACTAATGCTTTGCCAACATCCTATTTGGCGAGTAAAACTCAACCTCGGGTGGAGCGATGTGATGACCATCATCATCTTCGACATAGGTAACCCTAACCACTTTACATTCATGATTGGTCGAATCAAACCCAAACCCAATTGAATGCATAAAAGGGCCATGGGTTTGAAAAACAACAGTGGGTCTTGGGAGGTTAAAAGATTTTCTAATTGATGGGTTCCATAAAATGATGGTGTGTACTTAGCACCTGTCATCATCAGAGAAGCAAACCACACCAATGCAACTACCCACAATCCTGAAATACCAATTTACGCTATGAAGTGGAAAATCAAGCTCAGCATAGTCGTTGAGTGTGGGATTGTCATGGTGTATTAAGAAATGCTCTTTCCTAGGATGCTTAGAGCAATGTCTAAGCAGTAATAATGGTGGGTCTTGTTGTTTGTTTCGATTGAGGTGTGTGGAAATGAAACTAGGGCTAGTGATGAGAGAGTACCATGATTTGCAGACACTTGTGCATCGAAGGAGGGTCTTGATGGGGAGTGTTGAGAGGATGTTATCAATCCACACTTCTTCAGGTGGATAGTCCGACATTACTTCTTCTAGCCTTGTTGTTTGCACACACAGATGATGAGAGGAAACTTCTTCGATTTTGGTTTGTCAGGGCTGGTTTGGCGGCAAAATGTTTTTCTCAGGCTTTGTTTGGTTGGGATTTGGAAACAAAAATGACAGGTAAAGTTTATACACCTTCTCATTTTCTTTTTCTTTCTCTTTTCCAATCCCTCCTAAAATTTGATACACCTTCTCATTTTCTTTTTCTTTCTCTTTTCCAATCCCTCCTAAAATTCTTAATCAAACAGTCTTAGTTTGTTTTTTATTTTTTATTTTTTTATAAAGTTTTTCCAAAAAGAAAAGTAATTTTCTGATTCTAATACGAAATTTTTAATTTTGAAAATTTTGAAAGAACTTATCTTTAATAAGCAAATAATTTTTCAAAATAGTTACTTTTTAAATCTTTCTAGGGTAGAAAAAAAATTGACTTGGCAAGTTCAATTTGGGGTTTTTGTTGACTAAAATTTATAAAAAGATAAAATAAGTTAAAATAGTCAATAAGACAAAATGTTACATCAAATCCATAATCATTTTATTTTTTCTTTTACAAATATCATATCTAACTATAAAAAAATCCAATCCCCTTTCTCAAACATAACAATTTTAACCTACTAAAATAGTCAAAAAATAAAATAACCTACTAAAATAGTCAACTTCAAACGAAGCCAATGATATGCATTAAGAGGAAGTCTCATATAATATGAGAAATGTTGTAGGTGCACCCCCCTACCATATGCCCCAAATCATAAAATGTGTAATTTTATCATAAAATATATAATTTTATCATAAATTTCATAATATTAATTATAAAATGCGTAATCTCGTTATAAATTGACATAACAAAAAATATTGTAACCAAGTCACAAACTTTTTCAACATCAATCACAAAATTATGAATATTTTGTTATGACAATTTTAGACGAGATTACACATTTTATAATTGATATTATAAAATTTTATAATAAAATTACACATTTTTATGATAATGTTACAAATTTTTTACCATGGTCCAATGCCATTAGGCCATGTTTGCGAAGCCTCTTAAGGAGTAGGATTGAATTAGCAATCTCATGGTCCCACGTTTGTGGGATTAGTATTCTCGTGACTAATCATGATTCACAATTTAATCTTATGCTCTTATTTTATAAAAATAACAAAATTACATATAATAATTTTTTTTCACATAATTTCATAGATGCAATCCTAATAAACTAATATGAGTATATTAGTGCACAAACTAATGTAAGCCACCATTCTAATAATATCATTACTATACTTATAACCCACCAATCAAACATGGCCTTACAGGTAAAATATAGAACCGTCTGCCCCATTAACTTACAAGCTTTGTCATACTCTTTTTCGATCTTGGAGATTGACCTTTTATACATTTCCTTGTTAAATGCTCTGTTTTATCACTGAAACCAAACTGATTACTCCCCAACAGAATATAAATCAAGCAATCAGGATCCTCAGGGGATAAATGATGATTCAGTCATACTATTAATTATGATTCCATCACAATTCCTGAGAAAAACCGATCGCTACTCAAACGATAATGCATAGATTTAATGAAAGTTTAAGAGGTTTTATAAGCAAAATGAAATAAAAGGAGGCCTTTCTAGGCTCTGTTCTACAGAGAATACAAAAAGGGTGAGGCATCAAAAAAACAAAAGCTAATCCTGTGGAAGTTATGCAGGAGCTGATGGTAGTCCCGCAGCAGAGCTTTCCTCACCTGTTTCTTGGTCTGTCCCTGTGAAGATCATGTATAGCTTGTATTGAATCAGATTCAACAATTAAGTGCAAAAAAATTATATCATGCAAAGAAACCATAATTACTGAATATAATATGATTTTGAGTAATTCTACATTGTCTACAAAGACTATTTATTTTCCAAATTAAGAGTTGCATTCTGGTTTAATTAAATTTCCTAGAATGTATTGAACTCCTCTCAACCTATAATTCATAATTCCCATCATTTTAACAATGAGAACTATCAAAAGTTTCAAAACATTCTCTCTGATTTCATTTTTGGAAGTTCCTATCAAATGAATGATTTGAAAGTGAATTCTTTTGAGGTTTAAAAGCTCTACATGAGTTGCAGGAGGACTATTGATGCTCAAGTTCCAAGCTAGAGCTTCAGTAAATAAACATAATTTGAGAAACCCGACAGTTTCCTTTAAAAATTAAAACTTTCTACAGGGAATCCCATAAATTAAATTGCAAAAACTAGGTTGAGAAACATTTCACGACTATCCAATCCAAATTATTACAAACAAAACCAATCTAAAAATTACCATTTCAAGATGTTAGAAGTTCTTTCCATTAAATAGTGAGCAAGTCAGCATCGAATCTCAGCTATAAACCAATCTCTCCAGCTGGGAGAAAGTTACCTTGGATAGAAAGGATAATTTTACAAAAACTGGTCTGATTACAATGAAAAGGTGTTTTGGTTCACAATTGTTTCATGATCCTAGAATGTAGAATACAAGCACTCAATTACATTTATGTTTTTCAATTTCATTAGCAAACAAATGGCACAAGGATGTATATGGGCTCCCTCCAAAAAATCTCCACACTGAGAACACAACAATTTTGAGTAACCAAAGCCCCGTATACATCTTCATAAAACTAGCCACAGGTTAATTAACTGCGGATCACAATTATCTAATTCTCAATGCTTATCATGAAAACCACCACCCCCACCAAACAGGGCTGATCTAGTAAATATAAATTCAGCCACCCAAGAAATAGATTGCAGTGACAATAACATCATCACAGATATAAATGGTAAAGTAATACTTTAAACATAGAATCTACGGGATGACAAGTGTACCAAAAGTATAAATATCAGAGTCGAATACACATTTCTTGAAAGAAGACTTCACTACATATATATCCAGTTCAATACTATATGCAAACAGGTAACTAATAAAGGAATGGCTTTACCACAATGCCTCCATTTCTATCATTTTCCCACTCCCACCTTTTCTTGCTTCCTTGTCTTGACCTTGACCTTGAGCTTTTGTCCTACCCAAATCCCTACGACACAAGACAATACACATAAGAAAAGAAATAATACCAAAGTTAAAAGAAACTATTACTCCCAATGGAGCTACCGACGTAAATTTCCACAAACTGATCGTTTTCTCCTAGAACATAATTTATGCATAGCCACTAAGTCATGGCAATGGATTAGCATGAAAAAGATGTTGCCTTGATTCAACATAAAGTTTTGGTGTTCAAAGTAGACATATGCCTATTTCAGGTATGAAACACAGAGAAAAGCAATAGCAGTAAACTAATCAAGAATAAGTAATAATCTTAACTTGCCTTTTGTTCCCATTAAAAATGTATGTTGCCTGTTCTTCCTACTCTTTGTTGCTGTTCTTTTTTGTTCGGTTTCATTAACAGATTCATGCCTCCCTGAGAGTCCTTTCAACCCCCTGACTAATACCAGGCTCTCAACATAGGTAGCCACATAAAAGAAGCAGCCAACACCATGGATGCCAAGATTCTTTGTTTCTTTTGTTTTAAGGTCATAAGAAACCAAATTTTCACTTCTTTCCAACAAGACTTCACTGTTCTTTCTAAACCCAATAACCGGCCCCAAACTTTGCTGATAATCGACAATAGCAAATAGTTTCGTCCACGACTCAACCACACTATACTTTTCCATCACCCACATGTCATATGCTTGGTTAGAACCAGATAAAAAAACATCATGCATCACACAAAGTGATTCCCCAAATACATTGATCTCTATGTTTATCCCGCGCTGGGCAGCCAAGCTATCTGGTAGAAAAATCTCCCGGAACAGCTCATCACACATATTGAAAGACACAATCAAACTGCGGCGAAAACTTCCATTTGTTTTCCGATCAAATGCAATCCAATGTACAGCCCCATTGATATAAACCTGCGGTGATCGCTCGGGAATAATGCTTTGAACACCACAATCACTAATGCTTTGCCAACATCCCCTGCTGAGCGAGTATAGCTCAACCTCGGGTGGAACAATGTCAAAACCATCATCATCTTCGACATAGGTAACCCTAACCACTTTACATTCATGATTGATTGAATCGAACCCAAACCCAATTGAATGCATAAAAGGGCCATGGGTTTGAAAAACAACATTGGGTCTTGGGAGGTTAAAAGATTTTCTAATTGATGGGTTCCATAAAATGATGGTGTGTACATAGCACATGTGATCATCAGACAAGCAAACCACACCATTGCAACTACCCACAATCCTGAAATACCAATTTACGCTATGAAATGGAAAATCAAGCTCAGCATAGTCGTCGAGTGTGGGATTGTCATGGTGTATTGAGAAATGTTCTTTCCTAGGACGCTCAGAGCAATGTCTAAGCAGTAGTAATGGTGGGTCTTGTTGTTTGTTTCGATTGAGGTGTGTGGAAATGAAACTAGGGCTGGTGATGAGAGAGTACCATGATTTGCAGACGCTTGTGCATCGAAGGAGGGTTTTGATGGATAGTGTTGGGAGGATATTACGAATCCACACTTCTTCAGGTAGATAGTCCGACATTTCTTCTTCTTCTTCACCTATCGTTTGGACACACAGATGATGAGAGAAATCTCTGCCTTACTTTATTAGGGCACGATTGGCGCCAAAAAGTTTTTCTTACGCTATGAAATGTTTATCATCCTAAGCCATTTTTTTTTTTTTTTTTGGTTTTTTTTTTGTTTTTGTTTTTGTTTTTGAGATTATTCATTTTTACTCATATACTTTGTCATGATTTTTGACTCTTTAGACTATTTTTATTTTTACGTGTATCCCTATACTATTTAAGTTATTATCAATTTTTCCCTTATTGTTAGATTTGAAATGAAAAAAGTTAAAAAATTACATTTTAACTCCAAATTTCAAAAGAAAAATGCAGATCTACCCATTCCTACTAGCAAACCATTACTAGCAGCCACCACTTCAGCCCTTTTATCTCCTTTCTCATAACTCCATTTCGCCTCATTTTTATGTCGTTGGATTCAACTCACGGGCTAGTTTTCGTATCATATTTCACACGTGTCGTTCTTTCTCTTTTTGCATGTTATCGGAACTCTGAAAATTGACAAAAAAATAAGGCTCCGTTTGATAAGTCTTTTAAATTATAGTTCCACCATTGATTTGAGTGTGATGTTTGTTTTGAGTTTTCAAATCATAATTCTACACCCATTTCTCAAAACTGAATTCAAAATATAATCACTACTTTTCAAAACTTATAACCAAACACATAATTCAAAACTCAATTCAAATCAATATTTTAATTTTTTAAATATTTTAAAATTATTTTAATTTTGTTAACATTTTAAATATTTTAATATTTAAATATGTTACGGTTTTTTTAATTTTTTTTAATTTTTAAATATTTTATAAAAATAAATTCAAACTCTATTTTATAAAAATATTTTTAAATATTTTAATTTTTTTATTATGTATTTGATTACGATTTGAGTATAGAGTTGTGAAAGTAGTATGGAGTTTTGAGTTATGTGTTTGGTTATAAATTTTAAAAATAATTTCTTAATTGAGTTTTGTTTTATATGTTTGGCTACGATTTGAGTGTAGAGTTATTTTTAAATTTAAAATATTAAAATTTAAAATTATTTAAATTTTTTGAATATTTAAATTATTTACATTTTTATGATTTAAAATTTTTGAATATTTATTTTAATTTTTTACTTATTAAATTTTTTACATTATTGAAATATTTATGATTTAAATTTTTTGAATATTTATTTTGAAAAAAAAATTATTTCCTTTGAAGTATTTTCAATTAAAAAATTGATTAATATTATTTTCTGTTAATAATAAAAAAATTTTAATTGAATTTTAAAAAGAGTTTGGTTATGAGTGTTAATCAGACTTTTCAATAGTGTGAAAGTAGTGTGTTTTGTTATGAGTTATAACAATTTGAATTAAGTTTTGAAAACTCTTTCTAAAACTTATAACCAAACAAATTTTCTTACTTCATATATCAAATCAAACTTTCAAAATTCAATTCTACACTCAATTCAAAACTCAATTCAATACTTTATTCAAAAATCATAACCAAACAAAGTTTCTATACTCAAATCATAATTTCAAAACACATAAACTCAAAATACAACTCATATTCTCAAATCATAGTTCAAAAATCATACCAAATGGAGCCTAAGACTTTTCTTCTCGTTTTCGAATTTCTTCGAGCCATCTTTCGAACTTCATATATTTCTCAATTCTTGATGCTTCTACTTCATTTTTTCATCATTCTCTTCAATTTACTTCCTACTTCGCCTTACACTACCTCGCTTTCTCACTTATTCGTATAATAGGCGGTCTTGGTATGCCGAAAGTTATTTTGTAATGACCCATAATTTTTTTTAAAAAAATAGGCAGTGCATAATTTAATTGAGCAAAATTTTCGAATTTGATTGTTGTGTAAATTCTATGCGAAAACAGTTCGGTTTTGTATTTTTTAAAAATAGTTACCAATCTCAGAAAATTATGAAATTTTTATATATTGTTCCCATATGAGTCTAGCAAGTTGGATAAAAATTTCAGTATTAAATGATTAGTATTTGTTTTATGAAAATTCACGAATTGATTGGTGTTCAGTTTAATTTATAGCAGAATTTGAAATTGAGTTTTGAGCGTTCAAACCAGGATTCTGGAACTATTTTGGTATATAATTGGACCATGTTTGACTTATGGGTGAGACTCATGATTTAAATTTAATTTAATTTGAGTTTGTTTAATGACTTATGTTTAACTGTTTGGTCCTTTTTAATTAGGTGATTGGTAGTAACCATCTTAGGAGTTGTCATTATTTATTATATAGGATTATAATAAATATTTGATAGTGTGTACCATATGGTGAAAAATTATATATTTTATAAAGAATAAAAATGTGTATATTTCGTAGTGATCAAAATATTATATTTTGTGGTGTACAAAAATATTATATTTTGTGGTGAGAAAAATTATATGATTTTATAATTTATATTATAAAATTTTGAGATATTATTACAAAAATTATATTTTTCTGAGAAAAATCAAGTTTTGAGGAAACAAATCCATGTAGGTGGCCCCCATTTTTGTCTTTGTCATCATTTCCCCTTCTTTCTCTTTTTCCTTTCCATCTTTTCCTGTTCTTTCTCTTCATTTGTTTAGTTGAGTAGAGAGCTCCCAACGTCTCTCTCTCTCTCTCTCTCTCTCTCTCTCTCTCTCTCTCTCTCTCTCCATTGTTGGCTCAACCTTTGAGCTTGAAATGAGAGTTTTTAGAGTCAGATTTTACCAAAGTGTTGTACATGAAAGTTGGAGAGCTTGTCGTGATCTTCGCAATGGTGATCTCGGATCTATGATTGGGTGATGTTTGTATTTTCGGATTAGCTTTTCTTCATATTTGAGGTAGAGACTTTCTTCATATTTTTACATTAAAGCTATGTTAGGGTTATTTTGAGAAAATATATCATTATAAGAGGTATTGCACATATATATTTTTTTCAGATTTTTGTTAGGTAATTTTTGCAAGAATAATTATGATAGAATGTTAAGAAAAGTAGTATTTTGAGGTTGATTTGGGAAGACTGCATTGTGTTGAAATTTTGTTGCTAAAAATTTGAAATTTAATTTTAATAGTTGTATGGATTGTATCTACATCATATTATGATTAGATGATTTATTTTGAGAAATATTAAATTGAAATATTTTTTCTTGTCTTTGATTTGGAATTTATTTTTGAGAAAAATAAATTTATGTTGATAAATATTGAGTAAATGCTTAAGTTAGGATTATAGAGTTGTTTTGGGATTAAAAACTTTAAAAGTGTTATATTCATGATATTTTATAAAATATGATATGTTGATGATTAAGTTGTGTTCATTTTTATGAAAATAAAAATGTGAAATGTGGACTTTCAAACTCATAATCTTGAAAATGTTACTATTAGGCATATTTCATAATTTTTGATGTAAATATCATGTTGGTTAAGTAATTTTAGAAAAAGTTGTGAAATTGTTATTGGTAGAGAATTTGGTGAAAATATTACCTCTTTAAATAGCTTGGCATGAAAAATGGTTATGTTGAAATATAGTTATATAGATGTTTTTGTAAGATTTAGATGACTTTCGAAATCATCCTTTGATTTGTTTTGAAATTGATTGTTGATTCAAGAAGATGAGAAATATATATATATTTTTTTGAAAGTGGATTTACTTTCTTGTTTTTTTTAAAATAGAAATTGAGGGTTTTGAATTATGAGGATTGAAGAGATGTTTTTGGTGATTTTCTTTCAATAAATGAAGATGAGTAATTTTGGTGAGAAAATCTAGAAATTGAGGGTTTTTAAGAAAGATGTTGACAATCTTTGAAGATGTTGTTATATTTATTTTGTGTGCCAAAATAAATGATTTTTGAAAAATTGTTTATTTGTTTACATATAAATGATGGTTTTTATGGAATATGCGAATTGTTAAAATTTTGAAAATTGTTGTTCAAAATGTTGATATAGTCTTAAAGTGACTACATGGTTGAGATTACTCTAAGTGCAGAATTTTGTTGTCCCATGGATAAATTGGAATAAAAGTATTTATATTCATCTTGAGAAATTATATTGAAATGAGAAATAAAATTTTGATTACAATGAGAATATTGTGTGGAAGCATTGAAAGTAGAAGAAATGTTGCATTGTATTAATCATTGCGTTGGCATATCAATTCATTTGATAATGACAAGCTTTGAAATTGATTTGAAAACTTTGTATTGAGAAATGAATGTTGGGAAACAATTTTGCATGAAATGATTTTGGGGTAAATACGGTGGTAAGTTTTGAAAGGTATCGAGCCTTCAGTTATCTTGGTAAAATAATGATTCTGGTGTCGAGCTTTCCAGTTAATACTAGTAAAAATGATAAATTGGTAATATTTGTATAACCTACTTGTAGACACCAACCTAGGGATTACCTGAGTCATATTTACCATCTTGGAATTTTATTGAAATTGTTGGATTAATGTGTTTTCAAAATGACATTGTGCGTAAGATTTTCAAAAGATAAGAAAAATATTTTGAGCATGACATGGCATATGCATTCATTTCATAAGACCGTATAAAATAGATTTGATGAATTGTTTAATTATTTGATTCAATTGATAATGAGATACTTGAATGAATTGAAAAGGATGTCCTGTTGCTATTGAAACATGTTTATTTATTTAAGTTAACTTGTTGTGGTTAATTAAATAAATTAGATTTAAGAGATTATGTAATAAAATCATATGGTTTTGACATGATATGATTTCACGTATATGTATGAGTATTTTGGTACCCGCATATCTTTTAATGTTTTAATATGAGATTGCTTAGTGAGCTAGTGGTTGCCTACCCCCTGCTTGTACATGTGTATAGGGAATGCTTTTCGGATTTGAAGATCAAACAATGGTTTTTACCATTTCATAAGTGTAATGTAGGATGAATTGTACTATTTCATTTGTTGTTTTGGTTGAGTGCTATTTTTTGTAAAGAGTAGTGTCCTCTCTTTTATTATAAGCCTTAGGGCATTTCTTTTATTTGTATATAAATGTCATCGTTGTATAGAGAGAGAATATGTATATTTAATTATTCATCATTTCATCCAAGGATGAAATGTTATTTATAAATGGACTTAATTAATGAATATTGGTAAGGTTATTCGAGTAATAAAATACGGGGTGTTACATGTTTGAAAACTAATTTCAAAAATTTCAAAACATTCATCTTTTTTTTCTTTCTTCTCCATCTTCCTCATTCTTCTTCTTCTTCTTCTTCACTTATAATATGATGTGGAACATGGTTCTAGATGGTAGCGGAATTAGTAATGGTGGTAATGGTGGTGGTGGTGAAGTTGGTGGTTCGGGTAGTGATCTTCTTCTTCTTCTTCAATTATATACATAAACATCATCTTTCCTACTTGAATTTTCTTAGTCTGTTTGAATGGAAATACCTTGCCCATTCAGACTTGGATCGTAAATGAGATGCAAACGTCAACTGTTTTGCCAAGAACAAAAGAAATTTGTATTGTTAAGAAAAATCTCATAGCAAATAGTTGATTTTGTATTAGAAGAAAGGTTTTTGTTGTTATAGCCATTGATGTTGAATTACAAATTAATGAGTACCTATTAATTTCTCTATTTGCTGCGATTACTTTATCATGATATAAATCTAAGCATGTCAAATAACAGTTTTTTTCTCAATTAAATATCTTCTAGGCTATCTCTCCGAAATGTTGAAAGAATTCTTTGTAGGGACTGAACTTCCTCAATGTATGAGGACTAATACCGACAATGCCTGCTTCACTTTTCCTACGACACAAAGTGTTCGAATAACATTGTTGAAAGTGATATTCTTCAGGGCATATGCAATCTCAACCATCAACTTCATCGCCATTGAACTCTATTACCGCCAACACCACCATCACCAATTCTGTTACCATCTAGAACCATGTTCCACATCATTTTATAAGTGAAGAAGAAGAAAAAGAAAAATGAGGAAGATGGAGAAGAAAGAAACAAAAGATGAATGTTTTGAAATTTTTGAAATTAGTTTTCGGACAACTTTTGGCATACCAAAACCACCCATTATACTAAGAAGTGAGAAAACAAGGTAGTGTAGGGTGAAGTAGGAAGTGAGGTGAAGAGAATGGTGAAAAAATGAAGTAGAACCGTCAAGAATTGAGAAAGATATGAAGCTCAAAAGATGGCTCGAAGAAAGTCGAAAATGAGAAAAAAAAAAGTCTTATTTTTTTTTATCAACTTTCGGAGCTCCGAAAGCATGCAAAAAAAAGAAGAATGAGACGTGTGAGATGTGATACGAAAACTAGACCATGAGTTGAATCTAACAACGTAAAAATGAGGTGGAAGGGAGTTATGTGAAGGAGATAGAAGGGCTTAAAGTGGTGGTCGCTGGTAGTGCTTTGCTAGTAGAAATGGGTGGGTCTGCATCTTTCTTTTGAAATTTGGGGCCAAAATGTAATTTTTTTAACTTTTTCCGTTTCAAATTTGACGGTAGGGGCAAAATTGATAGTAACTTAAATAGTATATGGGTACGCATGAAAATAAGAGTAGTCTGGGGGGTCATTGAAAATCGTGACAAAGTATAGGAGTAAAAATGAAATGATCTCTCTCTCTCTCTTTTTTTTCTTGTATACACAATGTCAAAGCAATTTTAATTTCCCCGAGTATTCCGATTTGATTTAAAAATATAGCAGGAATTATACAAAATTATATAGAATTAATAAATTTTACCCAACAGGATCAGTCAATTTTATCACCCAATTAGTCAATCAACTCATTCACCTTATCAAACCATACGGTAGAATTGATCTGAAATGTCTAATTTTTTAACATATCCTAAACATAACTACCCTTCCACACCAAAAAAAAAAAAAATTGAGGCATTCAAGCCTCGATTTGTCGACTCTTGCCGTTATTGAAAATATCTTTGTGTTAAGTTGCTTTTTTCTTGCTTTTTTCTATTTTATTTTTCATGCTAAAAGATAAAATATAATTGTTTTTATTGTAGTTGTCCAAAATATGGAAATTATTAGATAGTTTTGGGTGGTGTTTAGTTTATGAAAAAGTTTAGGAGTACATAAGATAGAACGTAGAAACTAAACACATAAATTGTTCACCGGTTGTCTGTTCGGGCGATTGGATAGAGCTTGTTGACCGTGGTTGTCTAGTTTGTCGACCGTAGCTATCATGATGTTTTTCGGTCGTCCTAGCAGTTGTTTGGGTGGACGACTGGTGAACAGTTTTTTGTTTTTGGCTTCTGTGTTCCACTCTCTATGTGTGTAGCATTGTTATTCGTTTATTAGACTAAAGTGGAATAAAAATTTATTCTATCAAAATATTTATTTTTATTTTTTATTTACTAAAATAATGATAAAAAAATGCATTGTAATGAATCAAATGAAGTGTAAAATTATTATATGTCGTTGCTTACATGGGTGGTACTCTTGACAAGTGAAAAGTTGCAATCTACACTAATTAAGTCATTCTTTGTCTCTCATTTATTTAATAAAGATGAGTTATTATGTTTAAGCTTATAAAAATTTCACTCGCTATTGATTTGGACCATCACATAAGTAATGTCACATGATATTTGTAATGCTCCAAATTTCTAGCCCAAATGATAATGCAACAATCATGCATCTCTTAAAGGAAACCAAATATAACTTCCCATACTTGTATTACATAATAATAATAGTTCCTCATGCGATATTACATTGATTCAACAACAAGTAAATAACCAAATAAGCATCCCCAAGGGTTTACAATCTTCCAAGGCTTAAGCTCAGTACACAAAATAGTTATTCAAACCCACACATACATAGCCCTTGGCTTACAAATAGGATCACAGCAAATGAGAACTTTAGTGCTCTCAACACACACATTTCCACGCCCTCAATTAGGCGTATTTACCACGTCTTTTCCAGCATAAAAATCCGGTGGAGTGAGCATAAAGCCCAGTAGAAAATCCTTAACAAAGTATATACATTTTATACAAGTCTCAGGAAATGAATGCACATGCCATGCCATACCTTTTTGAAAATAAAACACATCTTCATCTTTTGAAAACCATCATGCTCAATGATGTTATGTAAGTTCAACTGTTCAAAATTTATTAATTTAATTCAAGCGGTGGTAAATACAACTCTTGTAATCCCTAGGTTGGTGTCTGCAAGTAAACTATCACGCCTCCAAAATAATACAATAAAAATAACTCATATGCAGAATAAATATGAGAACCAACATACTTTCATATATCAGAGTTCACTGTTTAACAACCAGTTAAATGCCATGTAGGCTTACATGTTTCTAAGTCATTGCTTGGTTACACAAATTGAGTCTCGCTCATTACATCTTAAGCCATTGGCTTTACAAATAACAAACATGCACACATAAAGCATAATTAAGAAGCTCTTGCTTCCCAAAACTCTATCCACGCTATTGCCTTAGAGGAAGCATCTCACCTGTACTTGAAAATGGTATTCCCATATAGGGTGAGCCAACAGCCCAGTAGAAATAATCTAACACAATTTATGAGGTTTAGCAAAGGTATAAATACCACGTACATAAACAATACCGATTCTGAAACATCCACAAGACCTGCATATCCATATGCCACTAAGACCAACTTTATTCCATTTTCCTTTAATTTCATTTCCAGTTCATATATGTTACTCAATTCATGATTTAAATTTGTTATCTTTCAACAATCAAAATGAGACTACAACTCAATGATTTTCCAATTATGCAAAACTCACATAAACACTTCAAACCTGCCATTTTACGGATATTTTGTCCGAAGGAATCGGCACCCATTTATATATAAAATTTCGGGTCTTTCACCCAGGACACTCTGGCCAACTTGCTTAAATGGAGTCCATCCCCTTTCTCCTCCCAAACAAATATACATATGCAATTTATTTATAAACATAATCACATATGGAGTACATCCCCTTTCTCCTCCCAATAAACATACATATACAATGTATAACACGGTCATATTCAATAACACTAACAATGGATTAGCATTAAATCGCCTAATCTTCATGTAATTTCTATAACAATTATAGCTATCCTCCACCGATAGCCCAATGCAATTATTTCTAAAGAGATGTTCAATATCAAAATAAATAGTTTATTCAAAACTTCCATAGGTGAGATAATACATATCCAATATCACCATTTATAATCACAACCTTCCAATTTCACGTTTTCAATGTTAATCCCAATTATTTATGCAAAATAATAATTTAATCAAAATTAGGGTAGAATCCCCCTTTCACCAAATATCAACCCAAACACCAAAATCAACTATTTTGGCACAACATGATCTTATATTCAAGCCTCATACTCGTTTACCTCATAATCATCAAAACCCCTCTTTTCATTTCATACCCAAATCCTAGATTTGTCCAAACCACAACCAAATCTCATCATCTATATACAATAGCAAATAACTGAGCTAAAAACCAAATTAGAGTGTAGAAAATCCCTACCTCAAGTTTGAAGAAAAAACGAGTTGAAACCCCAAAATCAACGATGCCTAAACTCGATCTCCACCGCAGACAACGTAGCCCTCGCCTAGATAACAAACTTTGATGAAGGACTTGGATCTAAATCCCAATGGATTTGGAGAAATCAAAGATCTTGTGAGGTTTTTGGTAGGAAATGTAGCGAGAAGGGAGAGGAAATGTTTTTAGAGAGAGAGATATATATAAAAAGTGACTTTCAATCAGCCTAAAGAGAAGAAAAGGAAAAAATTCCGGATCTACCTAACTTCCCGCACCTCTAGCCGCACCTGCCTTTTTAGCAGTGCGCTTCACCCCCTACCTTGTTTTTCGCACGTGCGGCCTCATTCCCTGCATGTGCGGCCCTCTCCCGCACTTTAGACCGACCGAGCGGACAAGCAACTTCGAATGCGTTTAGTATTTTTGTTTTGAGGGGCGCTGCCCCTCAACCCCATCAAGGGGTGCTGCCCCCTAGACCCCAGCGAGCTAATCGGGCAGCTCGACTCCCGCCAGGGCGCTGCCCTTGGACCCGCCAAGGGGCGCTGCCCCCTGGACCCCCTCAACCCTCGACCGGCCCAGTCGAAATGGCAAACATAAAAGAAGGATCAAAATCGGGATCGTTACATAGACTATACGAGTACTACCAATTGTCATTTTTACCGGTATTAACCGAAAGGCTCGACACCTATCCGAGCGACTTTCTGGTCTTTCACCAAGGACACTCAGGCCAACTTAAACAATTTCATCTACACCATCTATCAAGACTTACCATCGTATTTACCCCAAAACCATTTAATGAAAACCCATTTCCCAACATTCTTTTCTCAATGCAAATTTCCAAAGCTTAACATAGTCCAATGAATTGAAATGCCAATGTATGATTAAAAATGCAATGCAACATTATTTCCATATTCAATTGTTCCAAACAATATACCATTGTGATCAAAATTCACAATCCTCTTTTCAACACAATTCCACAAGATGAATATATATATATACTTTTACATCCAATTCATTCAAGAGAATAACGTAATTCCTACATTTTGAGCAATTTCAACAATTTAGTCAATTCAAGACTAAATCAACATTTTGACAACAATTTCCAAAATAAACAACATTTCTCATTTTGTTCACAAAATTCGTCATTTATATAAATAAACAATTTTCAGAACATCCATTTATTTTGATACACAAAATAAATATGACAACATCTTCCAAGGATTTTCATCATCTTTCCAAAAGACCCAATTTCTAGGTTTTCTCACCAAAACCATTCATCTCCAAAATATTTAGAAGAATCTCTCCAAAATCATCTTTCTTCAATCAATATGGTTCAAAACCCTCAATTTCTATTTTAAAAGGAAAAGAAAATAAACTCTCTTTCAAAATCACTCATCTTCTTGTAATCAACAATCAATTTTTCAAAGCTAATCAAAGGATGATTTGAAAATCATCTAGATTTTGCAAAAACATATATATAACTCAAAGGAAATCCCTACCTCAAGTTTGAAGAAGAAACGAGTTAAAAACCCCAAAATCAACAACGATGAAATTCGATCTCCACCGCACACAACATAGCCCTCGCTTAGATAACCAACTTTGATGAAGAACTTGGATCTAAATCGCAATGGATTTGGAGAAATCAAAGATCTTGTGAGGTTTTTGGTAGGAAATATAGTGAGAAGGAAGATGAAATGTTTCTAGAGAGAGAGAGATATACAAAAAGTGACATTTAATCAGGCCAAAGAGAGAAGAAAAGAGCAAAATTCGGATCTATCTAACTTCCCACACCTCACTCCCGCACCTACCTTTTTAACAGTGTGCAAGCTATGCTCTCCTTTGAAATCCGCACGTACGGCTTGCTCTCCCGCTTGAGCGGATAAGCAACTTCGAATGCATTTTGCATTTTTGTTTTGGGGGCACTACCCTTCAACCCCACAGTATGCCCTAGGACCATAAAGGGCATTGCACCTTGGACCCTCATGGTGACCGAACAACTCGACCCTGACCCCCGGTCAGTGGCAAAACATGAAATAAGGATCGAAACCGAAATCGCTACAATATTAGAAGTACTCGGCTATAATGGAAAAAATTGATTCTTATACAAAATTTGTGCCTATTATTTTTGTAAATAATACCAAAAATAAATTATATTTAAAAAAATAAAACATATTTTTGTGTATTTATTTAGAAAATTAATGAATTCCCCTTATTTTTACTCGGTATTCGCTCCATCAACTCCACCTTCACAACCCCCCAACCACTATTACCATTAATATAACTATTAAAGTATTAGTTTTATGGTCATTATAATATAGTAGGTGTGGGGCAAAAGTGGTTCTCCAATGGTAAGTTTTGATAGCTGCAATATTTGACAAATGTCAAAACTTGTGTCAAATTTGACACAAGCTTTAGCAGCAGCCTAATGTGCCAACTTACCAAAACTAACCGTTTTCTCCTTCCCTTCTTTCCTTATCCTTCTCAGCAAAAACTCCCAAAACAAAAACACAATTCACCAAAAAATAAAGCAATAAAATAATAAATTTTGGAACTAAATTTCATAATCAGGCAGAATCAAGCCAAAAAAAAAAAAAAATCAATAAAAAAATTTATATTTATTTCAACAAATTTCAGGAATTTTAATAAAAAAAATCTCAATGTCAAGCACAATTAGCATTTCTAAATTTGAAACAATCTCAAGCAAAAAAAAAAAAAAAAAAAAAAAACAAAAAAAAAAAAAAAATGAAGCAAATTTATATTAAAAAATACCTAGATTTGAAGATGCTTTGGCTTCATCTTCTTCATCTTCTATACCCGCTACCGACCCATCATAACAGTTTCCACTACTAGTCCAGTAGAATCTCCATCACACCGACCCATTGAAATCTCCATCATTGACCCTCTGAAAATATCCTCCATACTACAATAACCTCCTCTCATTCTTGTGGGTCAAACTCAAGCTCACTGCCTAGATTTGAAGATGGTTGTTTATTTTTTTAATGTAGTTAATAATTTTTTTTTAGTGGTATGTTTTTTGGTGGGGTGAATTATATTTAAATTTTTTTTTGAAATTTTTTTAATTTTTTATATTTGTCTAGTCGGATATAATGTAAATATATAATTGTTTTTACAAGCAGTTGAAAAAAGTCACAAAAGACAAAAAATCAACAGAAAAAAAAAAAAACTAAAAAACCTGTATCCAAACAACACCTACAAACTTGGAGGGAAAGTTGGTTGGTATTTGCCAAAATAGCATATAACCATTGCCAAATTATAACAACAATGCTATTTTAGCAAATACCATTGGAGATGCTCTTAGGGGTTGTTTAGGATGATCTAAATAAGTATATTTTTTTATTTTTTATGAAAATATATGCAGAAAAGTAGAGTGGTGATGTGACCCAAATAAGTGCACTTATCTAAAAAAATTAAATACAAGAAAATAATTCTTATGATTTTTTAAAATAAAATTATTAGGCACATTCATCAAAACAAACGGAACGTTAATATTTTATTCTATTAATTTCCTTGAAGAATGTTCTTATTTTTGGATAATAATCTCAAATAATGTTTGGTGATTGAAATGGAGGTGGAATGCCATTGATTTAGGTAGAATGAAATGAAATAATTATTTTTACACTCTCAATAAAATAATTATTCTACCCTCCCAAAATATAAAATTATATAAAAATAATATGTTTTAAATTTTTTTTTTCACCAATTTATTTTTTAGTTTCTTAGAAAAAATTTCTGAAAATAGATTTTGAAAATCAAATCAAACAGAACTTTACAATAAAGAAAGTTCCAACATTATATATTAAAAACTGACCATTACATTTCAAACAACATATAAGTTAACTAATACAAAATAAGTTGTATAGCGATTTTGCCCTTGAAATGAACCGATTGCTAAGAAAACATTTTTGATTGTTCTTGTTGGAAATATGATTCAAAATTCATGATCAAATGTATTACAATTAAAAGTTAAGGATCAAAGTGATACAAACCCTAAACTACATGAATTTGTTAGTGTAATTCGCCCATATATATATAATGCTTTTCTAAAAAGAAAATTAATTTTCTGGTTCTTTTATAAATTTTTGAAAATTGAAAATTTTGAAAAAATTCACTAAAACAAATATAGAAAATAAACTTTTTAAATATTTTCGACTACAAATATTTGAGAAGAAAAGTTGATATAATTTTTTTATGTAAAAAAAAAAATCACTAAAGGTTTTTGGTTATAACTCATTGGGGGCGTTAGTTATAACTCATTATGATAGTAGTTATTATAAACTATTATGATTATTATTTTGATTATGATTCGAACAGTCTTTGATTATAGATGTTCGGTCATAACTCATCAATTTTTTAAAATTATGACTAGAAAAGATTTGATTATGGCATTTGTGATAATCAACACGATAAATGTTATAACTTATATATGGTACACACTTTTTTAAGCATGTGTACCTGAATTGAGTTTTTAAAAACTATTTCAAATACATGTTAAATATATATAGTTATGAATGTCCAAAAATATTTTTGTTTTGGATGTTGTTTATTTGAATTTTACATTTAAAATCATAAAGAATTAGATATGAAAATTGAGAAAATTTTGTGATCGGTGTGAGTAAACTAAAAGAAAATTCTCATTTGGGAATTGGTTCTTTTAGTTGATTTTTGATTTTACAAAAGATATGCAAAAAAGTAGAGAAAATAGTAAACTTTTTTATAATAATTTTCTAACTTTTTAACTATTTTAACTTATTACCAAAACATAAGTATAAAATTGTGGGTGCACACTAAAATTTCATATTTGAGAATAACAAAATTTCACTATGCGTTTTTCCTATAATTTAATAGGAAAAATAATAACTCCATATATTTTTGTTAAAAGAAATATAAATTAATGATAAATTATACAAATTTTAATAATTCAAACAATAAAATTTTCCATGTATTAGTAATTAATTTTGAAAGAATTGATTTGTAATTCTCCCAATTTAAAATTCAACATAGATCAACAAGTTTCTAACAAATCCAATTTTATAACAATCAAATAGTGAATATCTATGATTTTCTTCCTTTAAAATTTCATATTTTAACATAGATTAAGATTCCAAAAATTCCAATTTTATCAACATAGAAATCTAATTAAAAAGTTATGTTATTTTAAAGTTTAAAAAACCAAATTAGTCACCAAGGGTATTTTGGTAATTGCACTGTGGAAATCATATTGTCTTCCTGACAACAGAACTTATGGTTGTGTCTATGCATGGAAAATCTTAATTGTGCGACTTACCATAAAAAATAGCATATGTTAATTATGAATGTATGAGTGAGATCTGTTGTGAAGTAATCTTGCTTCACTGTCAACTTAAAATGAAAGTTTTTCAACAGTGGCTAAGAATAAAAGCATGGAGGCTGAAATCAAGTTTTTCAACAATGGCTCGTTGCAACCGTTTGAAATTTATAGCCTTAGCTGCATTTGCATTTAATGGTTTTACATTGTCTAGTTTACCTATAAATAGCCTATGTATGGTAGAGATCAGAGTGTGGGAGAAAGAAGAGAGTTAGAGAGTAAGAGTTTGTTTATCCTCTTCAGTGTACTCTAAATATTCAATAATGGCTCGCTGCAATCGTTTGAAATTTATAGCCTTAGCTACATTTGCATTTAATGGTTTTACATTGTCTAGTTTATCTATAAATAGCCTATGTATGGTAGAGATTAGAGTGTGGGAGAAAGAAGAGAGTTAGAGAGTAAGAGTCTGTTTATTCTCTTTAGTGTACTCTAAATATTTGAGTGAAATAAATCCATTTTTAGATTATAAATCCTCTCTTTTGTATTTGTTTTTGTGAACCACTATAAGTGGTTTGCACCCCACTTCCACCAACAGTGGTATCAGAGCCGAAGGTAGCTTGAATTTGAAGACATTCTGCAAAATTTTCAACAATAGAGCATAGGTTCAAAACTTGCCCAAAAATCAAAGTTATTGAAATCAATTTTTGATTACACCAGTGTGTAGGTCTGATCGAGACCATTACATTGCAAAAATCCGTGTTGGAAACCGAGCTAGGAGGAGGTATCACGCTCCACATGTGCCAAATGGTACAACATTGAGGCCGTTAATTAGGATCTCTTAACTTTACTTGCTTGTCAAACTATATATTTTATGTAAGTTTAATGTCAATCAGGTTGTACATAGTTGGAACATAAAATGGGCAAAAATACAAAATTTGGGGAGAAAACAGCGTCCCGCACGTGCATTGACTTTTCTTGGAAAACGGGCCCGATGTTTTAAACATGTTTGAAAAAGCGTGAAGTATAAATAGGCAAGAAAGAGGTTGGATTAGGGTTTTGAAATAAATTCCGAGAAGAGAGGCTAGGGTTTGGAGGAAAATGAGGATTCTCAAGCTTTCAAGACAACTTTCATGGGGGCTTCCATCTCTTCCACCTCTTCCACCTCTTCCCACTCCTCCATGAGTGGCTAGGTTATTCTTTTCTAGGGTTTTGATGAAACCCTAGCTATGTAATTAGGTTTTCTTTTTGATTTTTAATTATGTAAAGGTTTGAACAATTGTATGGAGTTTTAGAAGTTTCGTATATTTATTTTCCATTATTACTTCAAGTATTCGGCTTTCTGTGATTGTTGAATATTTTCCATACAATAGTTTTCTATTCTTTCATATTCAAGATATGAGATGAACCATACTACGAGAGATGAGTCGTGTACGCTACCATAGTTTAGAGTGAATGATTCGTACTACTTGAGATGGTTCGTGCCCGTACATTGGACGTGATGATTTTCTTGTTAAATGCTTTGAACTTGCAGTTGCGAAGCATTATTTCGTTCGAACTGTAACATAATTGATTTCAATTTAAAACCCTATTTGCGTAACTAGTGGTGAACTCATTGCCCTAGAATTTTCCCCAAATAAGTAAATCCAATTTTATTTATAATTGCTAGTTTAATCACTTCATTTATTTTATTTGTTATTAAATTAGGTTATGAACAATCAATCTTTTTAATCAAAATTAATATAAGAATTTAGCATTTAAATTAGTTTAATTTCACAATTGTCCCTGTGGATCGATACCTGGACTTGCCATTATTCTGAAAGAATTTGGTATAGTTTAGTGTTTAATTTTGGTGTGTGTAACGACCCATCAAATTTTGGCGCCGTTGCCGGGACTTCTGGCGAAATTAATTAATTTAAAGTTATATTCTTATTTTAATTTTTAGTTTAGGATTTTATACTTTCGTGTTGCTATGTGTAAAAAACAAACTGCAACACTAAAGTGCTTAAAAAAAAAAGCAAACACTCACAAGCAAGGCACCAAAGTGCTACAAAGAAAGACAAAGCTCAATTGGAGGTTGGAGATAACGTCTACACGTCAAGCACGCAAGGCGAGTAAAAGCGTTTTCGTGAAATCATTGTGAGGATACTCTTCTTTGGTATTTTTGCTTACATAACTTAGTGCACAGAGTCAGAACTTAGTGTGTATGAGTGGGTAGTGTATGCACGGGCGCTGTTCTTGTCGCCCTAAATTGTGAAGTTTGAACCTTGAATTAGAAAGGACTCTTAGGAAACTTAGAGCCTCTGCCCATGTTCCTAGGCTTGAATAGTCATATCCATACTTTGATCCATTAGAGATGGAAAATCCAAATGTCCCGAACAGGCCCAACCAGACCCTTAAGGATTATTTCACACCCACTGCATATATATCACCATCCTGCATCCAATTTTCCGACACCACTGCTGCTCATTATAAGATTAAGTCCAGCACCATACAAATGCTCCTATCATTCCATGGACTAGCTCATGATGATCCTTATAAACATTTGAATGAATTTCTGGAAATTTTCTTTACAGTGAGGATCCAGAATTTCACAAATGAGGCCTTAATATTTTGCGATTGTTTCCATTCTCATTAAAGGACAAAGCCAAACACTGGCTGAATTCCTTATCTACTAATTCAATCACAACTTGGAACCAATTACAATAACAGTTCTTGGAGAAGTACTTTCCATTGGTAAAACCAACCAACTTAGGCGAGCCATCACCAATTTTGCTCAAATTGATAGCGAACAATTTCATGAGACGTGGGAAAGACTTCGTGACATTCTTCAACAGTGTCCCCACCACCAAGTGCCTGATTAGCAACTTGTGCAGACCTTTTACTATGGCGTTACTAAGCCTTACCGCCAAATGGTGGATTCCTCTTGTGGTGGGACATTCATGTCCAAAAATGATGCCGAGGCATGGCAATTGTTTGAGAACCTAAGTCATAATTCCTTTCACCATGCCTCTGCAGCCCGGCAAGTCCGGCAACTAGTAGTTGGAGCCTCGAAGAGGGGGCATTTATGAGGGCGGGCAAAACCTAGAGTTAGCCCAACAAGTAAAGGCATTGTCCCACAAAATGGATCAGTTATTAGCTGCGGGACATGCCCCTACACAGCAAGATCAACCTCAATTTCACAAGGCATGTGTTATTTGTGCGAGTCCTGCTCATGACTTGAGTGAGTGCCCTTTGGCATCACAATTTCCAGAGTTAGTCCAAGAGCATGTAAATGTGGCTCAAGGATTCTCTAACCCGGGTAATGACCCATACTCCAACACATACAATCTGAGATGGAAAAATCGCCCTAATTTTTCATGGAGACCTCCTTCACAAGGCACTTCTTACAATCTTCCACTATCAAGGTAGAATTTTAATAATTTTGCCAACCAATCATCTTACCGACTACCACAACCTTATCGACCCCCACAACTGTATCGGCAACCACAACCCCCGCCTGCTCCTCAGGGCAACTCTACCTTTGAGACTCAGGTGTTGGAAGTTCTCTCAGAACTTAAGGGGTTAGCACTGGTAGTTCACTCTCATACTCACTCTATTGCCAAGCTAGCGGCCCAATTAGGTCAAATGGATAACAACATAAATAGGAGGGAGGAGGAAAAATAACCGAGTCAGATTGTGGCCAACCCTAAGGGTCAATATGGGGTAGATGGTTCGGGTGGGAATGGAAAGCACCATGAGCAGGTGCAAGTTATAATTACCTTGAGAAGTGGGAGGGAGTTAGAGCCTCAGCCAGTTGCGTCTGATGCAACTAGAGCTAAGAAGGGTGACCATGGTGGTACACCTAATGAGAGCAAGGGTGAGGGGGAAACACTTAAGAGGGATGACTTAGTCCCTAGCACTTCACATGAGCCCAAGGCACCATATGTGCCTAAGGCAACCTTTCTCCAATGCCTTGAGACACCGTCTCATTTTAATAAGAAGGCGGCATCCATGGAAGCAATGATGGAGGTCTTTAAACAGGTAAAAATCAACCTCCCCTTGTTGGAGGTGATTAAGCAAGTACCCTCCTATACTAAATTTTTGAAGGACCGTTGTACGCAAAAGCGTAAATCTAGGATACATGTGTCCCAAAAGGTCATACTCAAAGAGCAAGTAAGCTCATCTTGTTGAATGACACACCCCCTAAGCTTAAGGACCCGGGTGCACCAACCATTGCATGCATTATAGGGGACCATTTCATTGATAGGGCCTTATTAGATTTAGGGGCTAGTGTCAATTTGTTGCCATACTCTGTGTACAAAGAATTTGGGCTTGGGAAGTTGAAACCCACTACTGTTACTCTCCAGTTGGCTGACCGGTCCCTCAAAGTGTCATATGGCATGATTGAGGATATGCTAGTAAAGGTTGATAGGTTTTACTTTCCTGTTGACTTTTTGGTGTTAGACATGGAACCGGTAGCCAGTTCTAAGAAACAAATCCCAGTGATCTAAGGTCAACCTTTCTTGGCTACGGCCAATGCATGCATTAACTGTCGTATCGGGGTTATGGAAGTTTCATTTGGTAACATGCAAGTGAAACTTAATGTTTTCCAAGCATCTCAACAGCCCCATGAGAGAGAGTAGTGCTTATTTGTGGATGCTGTGGATGGGATTATAGAGGAAGCTTTGCCTTCCATTCTTGTGGAGGACCCTCTAGAGGCTTGTCTAGCTCATTTTGGGTTTGAAAATTTTGATATGGATGGGTCGGTTGAGGAGGTGAATGCCTTGCTTAATGCTTCTTCTACATTGGATTTTCCTCCGTAGAAAGCCTGGTTTGAGTCACTTCCTCCTCTGTTAAGAGAGTCCGCTATACCATCTTTGGTTTCACCACCTACATTTGAGTTGAAGCCACTTCTGGCCATACTCAAGTATGCATTTTTAGGGCCCTAGGATACTTTACCAGTCATCATTGCATCTGACTTGACTGCAGAGCAGGAGAGTTAGTTAATGAGTGTTCTCATGGCATATTGGAGTGCTATAGAGTAGTCGGTGGCTGATTTGAAATGGATAGATCCCTCCGTGTGCATGCATTATATACACCTAGAAGAGGACACCAAACCTTCTCGTGAAATGCAGAAGACTTAATCTTAATATGAAAGAGGTGGTGAAAAAGGAGGTATTGAAATTGTTAGATGTGAGTATTATATACCCCATCTCGGATAGCATGTGGGTGAGTCCCATACAAGTGGTGCCCAAGAAATTGGGCATCAGCATTGTTGAAATGAGAGGGAGTTAGTCCCCACGAACCACTATTGGGTGGCGAGTGTGCATTGATTATAGGAGATTGAATTCCATGACTAGGAAGGATCATTTTCCGTTACCTTTTATTGACCAGATCCTAGAGCGGTGTAACAACCCTCGTACTGATTACCGTTAAACCACTGAATTACCTACTGATTATTGCTAAGCGAGCGATAATAGTGATAAGTGGCTGGATGAACTCTTGAACAATGAATAAGCTGGCGAAAGCCGAATGAGTTTGTCTATTGAATTGCGTATTGCATCTGTTTGAGTGCATGATTATCTGTTTGCATTTTACGTTTAAACTGCTAATTGAAGGCCTTATCGGCGGCCGATTTAGAAACCGTTTGATGTTTTGGAATCAGCATAATATTTGTGATTTAATGATATTCTTATCTGAAAATTGATTAGGAATAATTAAATTAGATTCAAAACGAATTAATTATCAAGTTGGATTTATTTACCAAGATGCCATTTTGGGTGGACCCTTGTTTCATCCTACTATTGAGCCTTACACATTGAAGCAAAAACATTTCCTCAGCCATCTTCTCACACCCAACCGACCAAACAAGAGAGCTTAGAGAGAGAGAGAGAGTTCATCTTGAAGAATTAAGCTCAAATTGTTAGAATTGCTTGGAGAATTGAAGTGGTTGCTAGGAAATTGTCAAATTAAGCCTCCAAAACTTGTAATTGGAACTCTAGGTAAGGAATCATCTTCTTATTGTTGTCCTTGAGCTAAGTTTTGCATGATTCATGCATCATTGTAGAGCTAAGACATGATATTGTTCATATATGTTGGATTGAAGTCAAATTCATGCATGCATGTATATATTGGTGAGTTTGAAGTTGAGTTCATGGCAATTTGTCACATGCATGTTCATGGTATTGTTATAGTCCATGTTTTCAACTTGCTTTTCACAGAATTGAGCTCATTTGAGCATGATTGGAAGCTTAAAAATTGGTTTAAAGATCATGCATGTCATGTTTTGAAAGTGTTCTTGAAAATGGTTTGAGATTGAGTTTAATTGAAACACCCTTGGGCCTTGATTTCTTAAATTGAGTTTTAGAACTTGTTATTCTATGTGTTTGAAAAAGTTTTCCAGAAAATGGGCCCAAGAGGATCGAATTTGGAGCATCAAAACTTGGTTTGAAACTCAGAAGTCGAATCTGGATTTTCGATTTTGGGCGTCCTTCGGCGAAGTGCCATTCGGCGGGGAATGCATGCTCGATATTTTCTCGCGATGTTTCTGATCCGCTCGGCGAGATTTTAACCTTCGGCGGAAAATCGCGCATCGGCATCTCTCGCGTGCATCGGTCCGCTCGGCGAAGTTGGCCTTCGGCGTGGGCCTTTGTTTGCTTGTCGCTCGGCGGAAGGCTGCGCTTCGGCGGAGGCCTGTTCGCGAAGTGCAGGAATTGCTTCCTTAGTGCATTTTGCATCCTCATCGCATCCTAGGCATTCTTAGGCCTAGTTTAGAGCATCTTAATGAGGATATAGACATAGAACCACAGGAATTTAGGGATTTAATTATCATCCTTTCCAAGCTGTAAACTTAGTGTGTGTTCTATTTGATTATTTGTTTAGGGTTGACTCTCGAGCAGCGCTCTAGCTCTTGATAGCCCAATCCTTTGTGAGTAGCAGATTGTGTAAAGATATGTTCAAAATGGTTATCTTTTGAATCATTTACTGCATTTCTTGAGCGATATTATTCTTGAATGAATGTATGTCCTATTTCTTGAAGCGTATTGTGGCATCCTTAGCACCTCTTGTTATTGGTATTCTGAGCTCTGTCGGTTTCCTTGTGGAACCATCTTGATTGATAGCCATCATTATTGTTGGGTGCATTAAGGCGGTCCTTTGGACCTCTTGTTTATAGGCTAATGGATGTACCACATATGGTGATTGATTGAACTCTTGATTGGTGAAATCTTGAAAGATTGAAATCTTGTATAATGAATTGATTTCATTCTTGTAAGGACATTCATTCATAACCTCTTTACCTGTATGTTATTCATTGGGCTTTAGCTCCTTTGTTTATATATATATGTAGGTGCTCGGCCACGGGCCGAGCTAGGGCGTGGGTTTGATCCCGATTTGTCGGCCGACCTTTGTGCCTCCTTTGTGAGGTTTTGAGGCGCCATGCCATGGCTTGGGGTGTTTTGTGTCCCATAGGTCTCCTTCTTGTTTTGTCTTGTTTTGTATAGACCGTTCTTTGTTATCTTTGTCTTGTTATCGAGGATTAAGTCCGTCTTGAGCGTTTGTAATGATTGTGTGATACTGTCTTGGTAGTGAATGCATAAATGTATGAAAAATATTTTTGGCATCTGATTAACACTGACTCTATGGACACTAGTTTTCTTGTTTTGGCTTCCGCGATTACGAACTCCGTATTTACTGTATTACTGATTGGCAGGCCTTCGGTAATCTCGGATTATTGGCCAGTTACGGTGCTAAACCCATAGGGCCGGGTTTGGGTCGTGACAAGCGGTTAGCGGGGCAGGGTTTCTATTGTTTTCTTGATGGCTACTCGGGGTATAATCAAGTCCCGGTGTACCCCGCTAACTAGGAAAATACCACATTCACTTGCCCTTTTGGCACTTTTGCTTACAGGCACATGCCCTTTGGGTTATGTAATGCACCGGTGACTTTTCAACGGTGTATGATGGCCATTTTCTCCGATATGGTGGAGAAATTCTTAGAGGTTTTCATGGATAATTTTTTGGTGTATGGACCGTCTTTTGAGGAATGCCTTAGGAACTTGACTAGAGTGTTGGAATGATGTACTGAGGCAAACCTAATTTTGAGTTGGGAAAAGAGCCATTTTTATTGTTCGTGAGGGTATAGTGTTGGGACACATTATGTCCCCTCGAGGTATAGAGGTAGACAAGGCTAAAGTTGACCTCTTTACAGGCCTTTCCCCACCCATTTTCGTGCGTCAAATTAGGTCTTTCTTAGGGCATGCAAGTTTTTACCGTAGGTTCATCAAAGATTTTAGTAAAATATCATGTCCTTTGCGTAGTTTACTTGTTAAGGACGCGCCTTTTTATCTTTGATGAGGTATGCTTCAAAGCTTTTGAAACACTAAGAATGGCCTTTACCACCGCCCCAATCATGAAATCACCGGATTGGTCGCTTCCCTTTGAAATCATGTGTAATGCCTCAGATTATGCTGTTGGGGTTGTGTTGGGTCAAAGAATCAATAGGGCACCATACGCTGTATACTATGCTAGTAGCACTCTCTCGGATGCATAATTGAATTATACTACTACCGAGAAAGAGTTGCCAGCTGTGGTCTTTGCCTTAGATAAATTTCGGTCCTATCTGCTAGGTTCCAAGGTCATAGTCTTCACTGATCATGCTGTTTTGTGGTATTTACTATCAAAGAAAGAGACCAAACCTAGGTTAATTAGATGGATTTTGTTGCTTCAGGAATTTGACCTAGAGATCCGAGATAAAAAAGGATCTAAGAATGTAGTGGCGGATCACCTCTCCCGAATCCTTGTTGAATATACTAGTGACCCTCTAATTTTGCATGATTCGTTTCCTAACGAACAACTCCTTGTGGTGTCACGAGCGAGCCCCCGTGGTTTGCACATATTGTGAATTACTTGGCCATTGGGCAAATTCCTCAAAATTGGTCTAAGTAAGACAAAGACCGATTCTTTTCCCAGGTCAGGTATTATTTTTGGGAGGATCCGGAGTTGTTTAAATATTGCTCCGACCAAGTGATCTAACGGTGTGTGCCAGAGAGTGAGGTGTATAGCATTCTTACTTTTTGTCATTCTTCTGCATGAGGCGGTCATTTTAGTGGGCATAAAACAGCCGCCAAGATTTTACAAAGCGGGTTTTATTGGCCCACAATTTTTAAAGATGCCCATCAATTTTGTAGAACTTGTTTGCGCTATCAGCAAATGGGTTCAATATCTCGGTGTGACATGATGCCAATGTCCCCTATTCTTGTGGTAAAGATCTCTGATGTTTGGGGGATTGATTTTATGGGACCTTTCCTGTCGTCATTCAGGTTTGAGTATATTCTCTTGGCAGTAGATTATGTGTCTAAGTGGGTGGAGGCGATAGCTACCCGAACAAACAATCATAAAGTAGTAATCAAATTTTTGTATGAAAACATCTTTAGTCATTTTGGGTTTCCTAGAGCCATAATTAGTGATCAGGGTACACATTTTTGTAACCGGTTCTTTGAGTCGGTAGTTAAGAAATACTCTATCACTCATAAAGTTGGCACTCCATACTACCCTCAAACTAGTGGCCAAGTGGAAGTCTCAAATAGGGAGGTAAAGCACATAATAGAGAAAACGGTGAGGCCAGGTAGGAAAGATTGGTCACAACATTTGATTGAGGCATTATGGGCCTACCGTACTACTTATAAGACACCCATTGGGTAGGGCAGTGGTTGACAAAGCTTGCCATCTCCCTGGTCAACTTTAGCACCCAGCATTGTGGGCCATAAAGAAGTTTAACTTCGATATGGTAGCGGCTAGGCTCAACCGGAAATTGAAACTCAATGAGTTGGAGAAATTCAGAATGATGCATATGAGAGTTCGAGAATTTTTAAAGCTTGGACTAAGGAATTCAATGACAAACACAATAATAGAAAATCCTTTGAACCCGGCCAAAAAGTGGTGGATTGTAACTCAAAATTGAGACTCTTTACGGGTAGCTTAGATCAAGATGGGATGGTCCCTTTGTGGTTGTAGAGGCATTTATTCATGGCGCCATTGAGGTGCAAGATCCAAAGAATGACCACACTTTCGAAGTGAATGACCAAAGACTGAAGCCATATAGAGGGGATTGAAAATGGGGATATGATTGAGTCTATTGCTTTGATGGACCCTTTTTACTATGATTGAGAGATTGATGTCTTGTTCTCTTTTCTTTCCCTTATATTCTATTCTATTTTTCTTTATTCTTGCTGTGCTTTATTTGCGTCTAGGAGACTTTAAATCTTCTAAAGGTGTAATTCCTTTGGTGTTAGTTGTGCCCGAACGGCATTTGACGGTTTGGTATAGCCACCTAACTGTGTTTGTAGTGAGTTCCTAGGAGACCAACAGGCGGTGGAAACTAGAGTTCGAATGGCAAAGCCGAGAATGCAAAGGTTTGGAATTTCCGAGACTAGAGTCTGGTTTAAATACCTAGGGGTGTGGAGATTGCTTCAAAACCACCCCAGCTTGAACTCTATATAGCAGCCCCATAGGTCGAGTTAGCTTTATGCGCCTCGATTCCGGATACTGAATCAACCTAGTCTGTCACCCTGTTGGAGAATAGGGAAAGTTACAAACACTGTTAGGGAGAAAAGTAGTACCCGTGGTTTTCACGTGAAGATTATACCTTTAGTGGGCATTCTTTATTTATTTTGGAAGTGAACCGAAGGTAGAAATGATTTGAAAGGTTAATTGGGTGGTAATTCTTTGTAATTTTAATTGGGTTTAAAAAAAAAAAATCCCGCACATGCGGTGAATATTCCATTGCACAAGTTCGTCTTGCATTAATTTGGTCTTGTGAGGTGGTGCATCAACCTAAATTGCCGTCTTGAACGTCGTTCCCAAAAAAAAAAAAAATGGAAACGCCGTGCGTGCGGCCTGGGCCTCATACGTGCGGGAAAAACTCTTCTAAATTTGTTTTGGCTTTGGTTTATATGCAGGTGCATGGACGGTGCGGGGTGAGTCTGTACATGCGTGGATCAATCCCGCACGTGCGTTACGACGTTTAAAAAAAAAAAATGCAGTTTGTTTTATTTATTTATTTATTTCATTCCATTTATTTTATTTCTCTATAAAAAAATATATAAATAAAAATAATAAAAAAATAATAAAAAAGATTTCTTTCTTATATATATATATATTTATTTTATCTATTTTAAGATAACTGTTTTTTTAATAAAAAAATAATAAAACTAATAATTAAAAAAAAAACATTCAGTTTGTTATTTTTTATTTTTATTATTTTAATTATTTTTGTTTTTGGAAAAAAAAAATGATTTCAACAAAACCTAAATCTTCTTTTGTCTATCACTTTCTCAACCACACTCTCTCTTTACCTCTCATCATCTATCTCTCCATCACTCTCTTACAACCCCACAAACCCACCCACTCATCATACCCCCACCATCACCTACTTCTTCTTCCTTCAACCCTCACCCCTCCTTCCTTCTTCCTCAGCACCATCTCACCATCAACGCCCTATTTCTTCTTCGTCCGTTGAATCTCCAGCGACCACCATTTTTTCCTGCGAATCATCATTCTTTCTCCCTCTTTTTTTACTCTTTTAAGGTAACTTTTCCTTTTCGTGTAGATTTGTGGGTGTAAGAGTAGAGAAGTAGAGTAGTGTTTTTATTTTTGTTCAAATCATGATCTATGGTTCATCTTAAAAAAAAAAAAAAAAAAAACAAACAAACAAACTGGGCCGTCAAGAAGGCATTGTCACACGTCTTGGTCCAATACCGAAAAAAAAAGAGAAGTTTATTTTTGTTTTGTTTTGTTATTTTTATTATTTGGCTTGCTTACCATAGTTTAGTTCATGCAAATAATTTCGTTATGATAGTTTTAATTATTCAATCATTAGTTAAATAAAATAGCCCTATTTTAAAAAAATAAAAATAAATAAATAAATAAAATAAAATTCCTGCTTAGTTTTTTTGTTTAATTCATAGGTTATTTATTTATTTATTTAGTTGCTTATTTTTCTGTTATTTTATTTTATTACTTCATTCTTTATTTGATAGTTTAGTGTATTCAAATAGTCTAGTTTTGTTAGTTTAATTATTTAGTCATTAGTTACTTCAATAAAATTGTCTTGTTGTTGATAGTTAATTTAATTTAATGTCATTTTTATTCATTTTTTTATTTGTTTTCCTTTTTATATATATATATATATATTTAAAATCTAATACCTTGCTTTTCTAATTTATTGTATTTTCCATCTATTTATTTAGTTGTTTTGATGTATTCTATTATCTTAGTATTACTTGTTAGTTTAATTCAATACATGTTAAAATGTTAATATGTAAGTTTATATTATTCTATTTCATTTTTTTAAAAAAAAAAATAAAATTACATGTAGTACATCAGTGGGCAGACTTGTGCTTCAATATCTTACTTTATTCTCTGATTGGTTCCACAGGTTTGTGTCTATTTGGTTTTGGTGTGTGCGAGGATATGAGTAGGCGGCTATCCACGGGCCTCCAAAAGGCTAGAGGTTTATCCTTCTCGGTGCCCTTGTCACCACCATCCTCACCACCACCATTGGATGACTTGCCACGACGGAGTGGGCTTCATGCCCGCTTCACAAGCTCACGCAGATTCAACATTTCATATTTTGGCGTGATCCGGCCACTTCTTGGGCGTTGGCGGCTCAACTCGCAGCTTGATTGGGCCTTTGCACTATGACAGCGCCCACTTATCCTCGTTTGGTACGGCTCTTCTACCAGAACCTGTATGAGTCACTTACTGAGGAAGGACTGCTGTCCACCATTGATGGCCATCTCATCAACATCACTGAATCCATGATTGCCGATGCGTTAGGGTTCTTCTCCAAGATGGAATACTAGTCCTTCTCGGAAGTTGAGGACCAACAATCCATACACAACCTCATCCAATAGTATTTCTTGGGGGCCCACGGTGACACAAGTTTCACATGCTTGCGCCGGAGCAAGCTGCCTAGCTGCTTGTTATTCATTGACTCCGTCATACATAAGAATGCCCTTCCACTTGGGCATAAAGCTGAGCGCCGCTTGTAGTTTGTTCGGGTCTTACATGGTTATCAGCATGGCTATCAGGTCCCGCTTGCGCACATCATCTGGATGCATATGCGAAAATTTCTACGGGAGGCAGTTCGGCCTCAACCTATGTAGAACATGACTTGGCTGCTGCCATTTGCCAACTTGCTGACACTTGTCTTCGAGCTGAATAGCCTCCCCATTGATTTGGCTGAGGAGATTGATCGAGCTTATCCGATTTTCAGGTAGCGGGAATCGAAGCATAGCCTATCTCGTATTCATGACGAGTTGGTGCCGGTTGTGAGGCCGGACCTGTCACGACCAACCACCTCATCTTGGCTCCTCTGTGCCTTTCCAAGGGGACCCATTTTACATGACTCGTGAGGAGTACTTACATCTTCAGCACTCTGTGGATCAAGTCCACAGTACTCTTCATGATCACCACCAGAGTCTCATGGGGTTACGTACGAATTTTCAGGCACATCGAGACTATTCTTAGGTAGCCTTCGACCGACTACCGCCCTTGACTCGACATTTAGCGATTAAATTGCATCACTGCAAACTAACTTTTATACATATCGAGAGTTGAGCTAGCAGCGTTTTGTAGCAGTTGTACCCTTTTAAAACTTTGGGAAGTGTATTTGAATCTTTTATTTTATTTTAGGGATCTTTGATGTTGTTGTATCTTGGTTTTGGATGAGTGAAAATTGATCTAAACTTGTTGGGATTGTTCGTTTACGCTTGTTTACGTTGAAAAGTTGTTTGGGAACTTAGAAATCTTGTTCGGGGGTCGACACCAATCTTGGTGGTGTCGACACTTGCCTTTTGTTGTTGGCCTTAAGGGTCGACACTAGTCTGGAAGGGTCGACCCTTGTATGTTACTGAATCTGGAAGTTACTTGTTGTTTTTTTGGTGTCGACACCAGTCTGGGAAGGGTCGACACCTTACTTGTTGCACTTTTTGCCTTTCTGCCTAAAGGGTTGACACCTCTCTTTGTAAGTCGACACATGACTTTTTCAGATTTTTGATCGGTTTGGAGCCTACTTTTGGGGATTTTGACGAGATATTTTGGGTTGACTTTGGGGCTTATTTTTATTTTGACCTAGTACTATAAATAGGTCCTCACTTAAACCTTTTTCTTCTCTTTTCCTCTCAAACCATGATTTCTCTCTTATCTCTCTAAAACTTGACTTTTCGCACCTAGATCTCTAGATCTACTCACCCAGAGTAATCTTTTCACCTTGGTTCTTTGAGAAAGATTGTAGATCTCGTTAAGGGCTTCCTTTTGGTTTGAATAGTTCGTGGTTTCGTCACCGGTAAATTCTGGGTTGTCATCTCTTCGCTTCAAGAGGTAGGGATTTCTTTGCTCCTTTCTAATACTTCGTCTATAGATAGATATGTGGTAGATTTTATTACATAAAAACCATATTCATTATGGATTTTCTTGAAAGCCAAGAAAGGGGATCTAGGGTTTGATATTTGTGATTGGAGTCGTTAAGTTGTTTGTTGTTGGGTTATTTGGGAGATGATTGATTATGTTTGTGAAGAGAGGAAAGAAAGTTCTAATTTAATATTATTGATATAATGGATTTAAAAGGGAGGAAGTTGAATAATCTTTATATGTTGCTAATATGGGTTGTAAAATTGTGTTTATATCAAAAGAAATAAAAAGAAAAGTAACCGATGTTGGTATTGTTTTAGACTAATCACGTGAAGTTGAGTTGAGTTATGATTTTGATACCAATGGAATTGGTTTTGTAAAATAAAGGGATGGATTTGGTTTTGGTTTTGTAAAATGGCGAGAATGAATTTTTAGAAAATGGTTGGAGTCGTGTGGATTGTAAAATAAAGAATAGTGGTCTTTTTGAAAGAAAATGAAATCATCACCCTTCGTGAATTGATAATGAACTTGAGGTCGGATTTTGAAACTTTTACATATTATCATTGTTATTGAATTTGAAAGTCTTGTAAGAATTGGATTTTTGTTTTCTTTTAAGTATTAGATGTAGAAATGGATAGATGTGAATGTAAATGGTGGAGTTGGATACTTGTTATCTCTCACCTATGAAAATATGGATAGTTTATCTATTTTGAAGATTGTATATCTATCTTGGGCTATCGGTGGAGGATAACTATAATTGTTGTAGAAATTGCATGTGAATTAGTAGAA
Organism: Camellia lanceoleosa; assembly: GCA_025200525.1. NCBI lineage: Eukaryota > Viridiplantae > Streptophyta > Magnoliopsida > Ericales > Theaceae > Camellia > Camellia lanceoleosa. The sequence goes on along the minus strand of JANUSC010000334.1, from coordinate 14,202 downwards.
TTGAAACTAATCTCTTGTTGGTTGTCATTGAATATGACCATGTTTTAAATACATTGTATATGTATGATGTTTGGGAGAAGAAAGAGGATGTACTCCATGTTTGGGAGGAGAAAGGGATGGACTCCATTGAAATTAAGTTGGTCGGAGTGTCTAGGGTGAAATTCGAAACCGCTTAGATCTATATATATATGGGTGTCGATTCCTGAATAAAATTTTTGTAAAATAGCAAATTGAAGTGTTTGTGTAATACTTGTGTTGATTGAGAACCACCGAGTTGTAGCCTCAATTGGGTGTCTAAAATGTAATGAATTGGCTCATGAATTGAGATGAAATAAATTAACTTGAAATGAATTATAATGAAATGAAGTAAAAGAAATGGCTTGAGGTGTATCCTTGGCCTGGCATTTCGTATTGGGAAGGTGTATCTCCTTGGGTTGCCGTGCTTAAGGCAGGTAGAGTAGATCTTATTTATCATTATTGTCTTAGTGTATCTGGGCATATTATGGGTTATGATGGTTATGGTGCTGGAAGACCGAGTTGTCTCATTTGTTGAGTAGATAGTTGTTGGTTGCTTATTATTTTCCTTTTGTACTAAAGGAATATATGTATAGATATGAGTGTGTTGGAAATAGATGTAAGTATTGTATTGAGAGAGTGAATAATGTGAAGGACTTTGGATACTTGTGAATATGTTTCAAAAAGGTAAATCAAGTGTAAGTCTGGAAAGTGGGAGAAAGCGTAATGGGCTTGGTGACATTGTTTTCAAGAACTTGTTACTGTCATATGAGTTTTGGCAAAAGGTAACAAGAAGGAAGAAAAGGTAAATTACTTATGTTGTTGAATGAAATGAATGATTTTGAGAAAAATTCTTATATAAGTGTGTTTCGGTGTAAACCATCACATTATGTATATGTTATGATTTAAAGCATTCATGATCATATCTATCTGTATGTTGTTATTGTTTGGGATCCCTACTGGACTTTATGTTCATCCCACGTTGCTAATTGTTTTTCAAGTGAACGTCAAGAAGGGTCTCAAGATCGAGGATCTTCTTTATATGTTGGCCACGGGGCATTTTATTTGTAAGTGGAATGCCATTGATGTAAAAGGGTTAAACACTTTTTTTAAATTCAAAAGATGTACGCTTTTGGGCAATTTATTTATTTTTATCTCATGTTGCATTCATTTCATATTCGAATGAGAGAATCTTTAATAATGGTACTCATTATTATATTGAACTTCTGCGCATGATCTCTGAAATTGTGTTATAATAATGGATTTGGTAATGGTATCTATTGGCATAAAAAGCAGAGCATGATAGTTTTGATCAGCTCGGCCAACGGGTTCAGTATGAAGCCTTTGAGACGCGATCTTTGATGCATGCCTTGTTTGCCCAGCATTTCCTGCCACCACCGTAACTGAATTCTCAGTAGTACCAGCCTATATATTGCTTTGTCTCTTTTATTTTTATTTTTCTTTTTAGTTATTTCTTCTTTTCAAAAAAAAAAAAAAGTGTGTGAAGTGTGTGTGTGTGTGTGTTACTATATGCTGACCTGGATGTGCACCTACAATCTCTGGTAATATTCCCTCATTTATCTTTACTTTTCCAGTGAGGACAATGTCATATTCAAGTTGGGGGATGAGGATTGTATTTTCTTTTGTGCATTTCTATTTGGCTCAATAATTCATGCTTATACTTTTCACTTGATTGCATTACTTCACTTGATGTGTTTGTTGCTAGTAGGGTGATAATATTTGCATATGTTAATTGGGGAGCACAGTAGACTTGTATGAAAAGGGTTTATTGGGTAGATACTTGCATGTGATGTTTGCATTAGGAGAGTTGTCTGTATTTGTGGTATTAGTACACTTGCCATGAGTATGCCTTAATTTACATGAATACACTATCATAGCGGTGACCTCTTTATTATAATCCCTGGCGTACATCATTGATAATGGCTAGGGTTGCAGAAAAGAATAAATGAGGAGCCAAGATTCTTTAAAAATAAAAAAAAATAAAAAAAACACTTGCTTGTTTTGGTTAGTAGCATTTTAACTTCGAGTTATTAAGCCCGTAAGTGTCTCTATACCTAGTGCCCTAAAAGCATGCGGTTTGGGAGTCATTATTTAATACTTGCTACATAGGTTAATTAGAAATCTTAAGGGACTTAGACATTATGCAGTTAAGGAAAAATAAGGAGAATGACTTGCTCGGATTAGTAGCATTTTTAACTCGAGTTATTAAGCCCGTGAAGTGTCTTCATACCTAGTGCCCTAAAACCGTCGGTTTGGGAGTTATTGGTCAATGCTTGTTACATGGTTGATTAGAAAGCAATGGATCGAGGATATTGCCTGATCATTTAAAAAAAAAAAAAAAACTTTTGAGAATCTTGGTTTACCTTGATTTAGTTTTACGTATATATTGAGTGTTATTATAAGTTACATTGGGCTATTATAGTAGGCAGTTAACTAATATGGAATTGCACTTTACACCAAAGTCTTGATGATTTGTCTACTAGCATGCACAAGTCTGGGGACTTTACTTTTGTATTAAGCTGAATTGTGGTTTTGACTCAATAGATTCCTTCATGCTTGTCCTTTGTGCCTTTAATGACTCATTATGTCTTAATATCACCTTGTAGTGACACATAAAATGATTGTTATGTGGAGTAGTGTGGTTAATTATTGGGTAAATATGAATATGTTAATGTTTGTGGGTATCATTTAGAAACCCTCACGAGACTTTACTCGTCCACTTGGGGTAACTTTGTGGTTTAAAGGCTTGTTGGATATGCTAAATGCAACTGTTTTCCCATGAAAGAGAAAATAGCTAGATTTTGTTTAATTTAATTTTATTTTTATTACTTGCTTGAGGACTAGCAAGTTGTAAGTTGGGGATGTGATTAAAATTTGAATTGTACAACATTGAGGCCGTTAATTAAGATCTCTTAACCTTACTTGCTTGTCAAACTATATATTTTATATATGTTTAGTGTCAATCAAGTTGTACATAGTCTGAGCATAAAATCGGCAAAAATATAGAATTTGGAGAGAAAATGCTTCCCGCACGTGCGTTGACTTTTCTTGGAAAATGGGCCGATGTTTTGAACTTTGTTTGAAAGGTAGCTGAAGTATAAATAGGCAAGAAAGAGGCTGGATTAGGGTTCTGAAATAAATTCCAAGAAGAGAGAGGCTAGGGTTTAGAGAAAAAGGAGGATTCTCAAGCTTTCAAGACAACTTTCATGGGGACTTCCATCTCTCCCATCTCTTCCACCTCTTCTCACTCCTCCATGAGTGGCTAGATTATTCTTTTCTAGGGTTTTGATTAAACCCTAGCTATGTAATTAGGTTTTCTTTTTGATTTATAATTATGTAAATGTTTGAACAATTTTATGGAGTTTTAGAGGTTTCGTATATTTATTTACCATTATTACTTCAAGTATTGACTTTACGTGATTGTTGAATGTTTTTTCCATACAATAGTTTTTATTCTTTCACATTCAAGGTATAAGGCGAACCATACTACGAGAGGCAGTCGTGTCGCTACCATAGTTTAGAGTGAGCGATTAGTACTACTTGAGATGGTTCATGCCGTACATTGGGCGTGATGATTTTCTTGTTAAATGCTTTGAACTTAGTTGTGAAGAATTATTCGTTCGACCGTAACATAATTGATTTCAATTTAAAACCCTATTTGTGTAACTAATGATGAACTCATTGCCCTAGATTTTTCCCCAAATCAGTAAATCCAATTTTATTTATAATTGCTAGTTTAATCACTTCATTTATTTTATTTGTTATTAAATTAGGTTATGAACAATCAATCTTTTTGATCAAAATTAATATAAGAATTTAGCATTTAAATTAGTTTAATTTCATAAATGTCCCTGTGGATTGATACCTGGACTTGCCATTAATCTGAAAGAATTTGGTATAGTTTAGTATTTAATTTTGGTGTGTGTAACGAGACGTGCACTATGTGCCGCACTTGCGAACTAGAGGAAGAAGATGACTCAGACACAGTAAACAATAGTTACGTTAAATAACATAACTTGAGATATAAAGCACAAGGGAGTTGTTGGGAAAAGTGGTTTACTCTTGCCAAGACGGGAGTTCGAAACTCGCCAGTAATAGTTCTAATTATTTTTTTTGCCAAGCCATTAGAGCCGAGCCAAGCCATAGAGAGGAGCCACGTCGCCAAGCCGTAGATCGAGCCAAGCCATGCCGCCGAGCAGCTGACCTCACATTGGCATCAGCCAATTTGGAGAAATTATCCCTTGTTTCTCAAAAGTTCAGTTAGTCGTCTGAGCGAATCCAACTATTTTGGCTAAATCTAAGTCGTTTGAAGTCTGTTTTTGGTGATCCAATATTGCTTTCCAACTATTTGAAATATTTTGGACACATCAGTATGGTCAGAATTTGCAAATTACATCTTGAAAATTTGCAGAAAGTCAACCAATGGCCAGCACAAATAATTTTTTTTAACCCTAGTTTACAAAACTCAGCAAGGAGAACTATGAAAATTAGAGTGCTCAAGTACAAGTCCTACTAGCCTTACAAGATTTGTGAGAGTTAGTGGATCGAGGATATGATGAACCAGCTACTCTCAAAGATTAAGGAAATTTAAATAAAACTCAGAAGACGGCGTTAAAAGATTCAAGGAAGAGAGATACAAAGGCCTTGTATCTACTCTATTAAGGCATTGATGAGTCAAGCTTTGAGAAGATTTCAGCAGCAGCAATCTCTAAAGAGGTATGTAGTATTCTTCGCAATTCACAGTGGAATTGAGAAGGCGATCGGTTGACTCCGGTGTTACGTGGTGAATTTGATATGCTGCACATGAATAAGAATGCACCAAGTGCTGAGTACTTCAGCAGAACATTGACCATAGTTAATCAGGTTAGGCGATATAGAGAGAGAATGGAATCTCTGCAAGTGATAGAGAAGATTCTACAATCACTTAGTCCCAAATTCGAGCTGGTGGTTGTAGCAATAAAAAAGTCTAAGGATCTTAGTGCCATGACCACCGATGAGTTGATGAGCACACTTGAGATTCATGGTCAAATGATCAACAAGAAGACTTCCTCAAGTTCTCTAGAGCAAGAATTTCAATCAAAATTTGTCTTTTAGAGATGATAGAAGCAGTAAGGGGGACATCACAAAGATCTGAGGAAGAGGCCGTGGTTATAACAACCGAAGTTCTGGTTTTCGAGGAAGATGCCGAAGAGGTCTAGTTAGAGGAGAAAGAAGTCAACCACACTTTGCTCCAAAAGAAAAAGCAAGAGGAAGAGGAGGTGGTTATAACAACCGACCAGGATTTGACAAAAGCAATGTTTAGTGCTGCCATTGCGACAAGTTTAGGTGTTACAACAATGAATGCCGAAGTAGAGCAACAACAGAAGCCAGAGAGCAAGTAAATTTTTTTGAGCAGGAAACAAACAAAGGCGGACCTACAGTCCTGTTTGTCCACTATGGAGATACTGAAAACCAAAACAATGTTTGGTATCTAGATTAGAAAGGTAATCACATGTGTAGTAAAAGAGAGTTATTGGTCGAGCTTGACGAGATTGAACAAGCACAAGTCTCATTTGGTGATTCTTCAAAGACTCCAGTGAAAGGAAGAGGCAATATTTTGATCAAGCTCAAGAATGAAGATCATGATTACATCTCCAATGTTTATTATGTTCCTACCATGAAAAACAACATTTTGAGTATGGGACAACTCCTAGAGAAAGGATACGACATCAGCATGAAAGATTGTCATTACTATCAAAGACAATTATGGTAATTTGATCGCTCCGGTGAGAACGTCCAAGAATCAGATGTTTGCGTTGAACATCCAACATGTTGCTACAAAGTGTTTAAGTGCCATCATCAAAGACAAAGACTGGCTATGGCATTTGAGGTTTGGACATCTCAACTTTGAAAGCTTGAAGCTATTGTCAAGTAAGAATATGGTGAAAGGGCTCCATCATATTGCTCATACTAATGAAGTCTGTGAAAGCTACATTCTTGGCAAGCATCACAGAACAAGCTTTGCCAAAGCAGTGAATTGGAAAGCCTCAAAGCTGCTGCAGCTAGTATACACCGATGTGTGTGGTCCATTGAAACTAGTATCAAATGGACAGAATAGATACTTCCTTACATTCATTGATGACTAAGTAGGAAGACATGGGTGTACTTCCTTAAAAACAAGTCGGAGGTATTCAACATCTTCAAAGAACTCAAAGCTTTTACTGAGAAACAAAGTGGCTATTATATTAAGATGTTCAATCAGATCAAGGAGTAGAGTATACATCAGATGTTTTCGAGAATTATTGCAAAGAGCATGACATCAAGCATCAAACAACACCATCCTATACGCCACAGTTGAATGGTGTTGCTGAAAGGAAGAATTGCACAATCTTAGATATAGCAAGGAGCACGTTGAAAGGAAATGGACTACCCAAACAATTTTGCGCTGAAGTCATATCATGTGCTGTGTATCTGTTCAACAGATGTCCAACTAAGAGTCTTCACTCCATGACTCCAGAAGAAGCTTGGAGCTCATTCAAGCCGAGTGTCAACCATCTCAGAGTATTTGGTTGTGTTGCATACATAAAGATTTCAGAAACAAGAAGAACCAAGCTTGATGACAAAGGAGAGAAATATATCCTTGTTGGATATGGTGATAGAACAATGGGATACAAGTTATACAATCCCATCACCCAGAAGGTGATCATGAGTAGTGATGTGATCTTTGAAGAAGAAGAAGAAGCAGCTTGGAATTGGAATCAAGATGAAGCTGTTAAAGATGTGGAGCTTATTATTGAAGATGAAACATTAGAAGTGCCAGTTGAAGCTCCAAGAGTTCAAGATGAGCCACAAACTCCTCTACATAGAATACTTGCACCTAGATCGCCAGTTTCTCACAGAAGTGATGCATCATCATCAACAAATGATAGTTTTTTCAAACAACCAAGACCAATGTGAAATTTCCAGAAGATATATGAAACTACAGAAGAAGAAGATCTGAATTTATTCTGTCTACTCGTAGATAGTGATCCACTTACTTTCTCAGAAGCTATCCAAGAAGATAAATGGAAGAAAGTAATGGATGAAGAAATTTATGCCAATGAGAAAAATGACACATGGAAGCTTACCAGTCTATCGGAGAGGCACAAACCCATTGGAGTGAAATAGGTATACAAAACAAAGAAAAATGCGTAAGGTGAAGTGCAATGCTACAAGGCAAGATTAGTGGCAAAAGGCTACATGCAGAGAGCTGGAATTGATTATGGAGAGATGTTTGCTCTAGTTGCCCGGTTGGAGACTATTAGGCTAATGATTTCTTTGGCTGCCCAGCACAAGTGGCAGATCTATCAACTTGATGTGAAATCTACATTTCTTAATGGTTTTCTTGAAGAATAAATCTATATTGAACAACCTTCGGGGTATGTTCAGAATGGGCATAAAGACAAAGTGTACAAATTGAAGAAAGCGCTTAATGGATTGAAGCAAGCTCCGTGTGTATGGAATACTAGAATTGATCAGTATTTTCATAACAATGGTTTTGAAAAATGCCCATGTGAGCGCGCACTATATTTGAAGAAGGAAGCTGATGGAAGCATGTTGCTTGCTTGTCTTTATGCTGATGATCTAATTTTCACCGGAAACAATCCAGTCATGTTCAAAGAATTTAAAAAAGCATGGTCAAGAATTTGAAATGACAGATATTGGATTGATGGCTCATTTTCTTGGCATTGAAGTGGCACAAGGAAAGATGGAATTTTTATTTCTCAAAGTGGCTATGCCAAGGAAATTCTAAAGAGATATGGAATGAAGAATTGCAATCTTGTGAACACTACTATAAACAGTGGAGTGGAGCTCAAAAAAGGTACAAAGGTAGGTGATATGGATCCAACTTATTTTAAGAGCTTAGTTGGAAGTCTTCACTATCTTACTTGCACCAGGCCAGACATACTCTATGGAGTAGGACTGATTAGCAGATATATGGAAACATCGGATCAGTCACACCTTTATGCAGCAAAGAGGATTCTTCGCTACATCAAAGTTATAATCGATGATGGTTTATTCTATAAACTGACTGATAATTTTAGTCTTGTCGGCTATTCAGATAGTGACTGGGGATGTGACTTAAATGAGCGAAAAAGTATTACTAGGTTTGCTTTCTTTATGGGAAATCTGATGTTCGCCGTAAGTCAAAAAGCAAACTATTGTGACACTATCAACTTCGAAATTTGGTATGTTCTTGACCAACTCAACTCATGCCATGCAATTTGGTTAAGAAATGTGCTGAAACATTTAGGATTTCCACAAGAAAATCCTACTGAGTTCTATGTTGATAATCGCTCAGGAATTGGATTAGCAAAGACCCTAGTTTATCATGAAAGAAGTAAGCATATTGACATCTGCTATCATTTAATTCGAGAGCATGTGAAAAATAAAGATGTGACATTATTTTCTTACAACTCTCAAGATCAACTTGCAGATATTTTCACGAAGCCATTGAAAAATGATCTGTTCAACAGAATGAAGATGATGCTCAGGATGAAACAGCATGGAGAATCAAGATTATGGGGGGATGTTGTGAAGTAATCTTGCCTCACCGCTAACTTATAATGAAAGTCATTCTTTTCCATCGGCCTAGCTAAGAGTAGAAGCATGAAGGCTGAAATCAAGTTTTTCAACAATGGCTGTCTACAACTGTTTGAAATTTATAGCCTTAGCTACATTTGCATTTAATGGTTTTACATTGTGTAGTTTATCTATAAATAGCCTATGTATGGTAGAGATCAGAGTGTGGGAGAAAAAAGAGAGTTGGAGAGTAAGAGTTTGTTTATTCTCTTCAGTGTACTCTAAATATTTGAGTGAAATAAAATTGTTTTTAGATTATAAATCCTCTCTCTTGTATTTGTTTTTGTGAACCACCATAAGTGGTTTGCACCCCACTTCTACCAACAAGATCGTCCAAAAGTCATTTATTTCTATTGTTTTTTGAGGGTCAAGAGTCTCAAACTAAGGGACTTGAAGATATAATACGGGAAGCCACAAATAAATATCAATGATTCATAGTTATAGTCTTTTATTTCCAATGCCAACAAATGCAATTTCACAAAGCTATTAACTATTAAATCGAGATCTAATTAACAAAGTGGACATTTGTTTTTGTAACCCAAATCCTCCAAATGACTCCAATGTAAGGCACCATTTTATGTCACCAAAGAGCTAGATATTGAGCTAAGGTACAAGATGACACATAAAATGACCATTTTGCATGACCAAAAGGTCGGTCTCTACTCAATTTATTTGGTTCATAAATTCGTTTACTACTTAATGTAGAAATGACAGTTATAAAAACAAAACAATGATGATATAAATAGGTAGTTGGACTAAGGGTAGTAAGCTTACCCAACAAAAAGGATCATAATATTATAAATGACATATAATATTTCACCAAATCCGTCAGTTCACTTTGCCCTCGGAGAAAAGAGAAGCATTCCATGCTTCCTAAATTGCTACTACCATCACTATTCCATTATGCCCATATGTACATGACATGCAACAAATAATTTATATGTGCACAACAAATTAAAGCCCCAATATAACAATATAAATAATAAAAAAATCAATATAATAGGAAATGATAACTTATGGTTCCAATTTTCACTTTTTAAGCCATCGTGAGATTCCATTGATGTTGATATGATCCATAATTCCATACTCTACATTTATGTGAGAATGTGAGTTCCATTGAGAATCAAAAAAGAAAATAAAATGACCTACTGTCATATGTTGCTAGTTTTGGTACTTGTAACTGAGTAACATAATAGTTTGTTTTATTCTGACTAGCTTAGGATAGTTCAAGAATGCATTCATGCTAAAATCAATTAAACATAAAAAAAAAAAAAGAACCTAATTGCTGCATAAGAATAGTAACTAATCAAGCATGCTCTCTTTCAGTTATGAACAACATAAATAAAGTGCTTATTCATATAGAAATCATAAAGATACAGAGAATGGGAAAAATGAAGAAAAATAATATAAGTAACAAGAAAATGGTGTTTCTCTACAATCGTTTAGATTAACACTTGTCCTACAAGAAAAGGGAGGCAACAACAAAGCATTTATAGACTAGCATGTATGAATAATCCAAATATGTTATATAAATAACGGTAGATTTGTTGGATAATAATGCAACTTCATGAGATAAATCCGAAATCCTTCTCTAGGTTCTTTACTCAATTTTGTCAACCAAGAAACTATCGACAATGAATCTTTGTAGAAATATTATAAATTGGAGCTATCAAGTAAGATCAATCTCCATCATACTAGCTTGATTTCCTATTGAAGATCACGATAACCTAAAGCTTAGCTTGAAAGGTGCCACCATGTCAATGTCAATTCCATTCACAATTACAAAGCACTCCACACGAAGATATATAATATCAATTTGGCATGAAAAATAAAAATAGAAGAGAATTTGATATGTTAAAATTTTATAAAAGAAGTCACACGATAAACATAATGGAGTTCCTTCCAAATTAGATACTTTGGGAGAACTATCACCCACATTGCTCAAAAAGTACATTAGAGAATATACATCTTCACTTAGGTAAGGTGTTAACTACATAAAAAAGCTATTATATCCACAAAGTAGAGATAGGTAAACAACTAAAAGCTAAATATTGCATTATGGTACTTTGAAGTGCTTCACAGTTTGCTTCTTTCATCAGTTTGGTCCTCGGCTTCCACAACTGACATGGGAAAAAAAATGTCTTTGTCATATAAGACATTTACATAATGTGATAGTTAACACTATAATAGTCCTTTGGAAGAGATGCTAAATAAGAAACAACTCATAGTAAAAACAAATTAACAACATATTAACATTTAATTAAGGAAATATTTATGCAATGACAAGCTTTGACATTTGAGTATGACTATGTCAATATAAGGACAATAATTTAAGAGGTATGTATCTTGCCTGTTCTTCATGCTCTTCCTCAATTTTCCATTTCCCCTTCAGCATCTTCTTCTCTCCACAATTTGGTTGCCTCCCAAATTCTCCATTTACTAGGTCTAGTAAGACTAGACTCTCCACGAAATTATCCACATAAAATGAGATTGGATTTCCAGTGACTCCGAGATTTTTCAATTGGTCACTTTTGGGGTCATACGAAACCAAAATGTCAATTTCTCGGTACGAAGTTATTTTCTTCATTAATGCCTTACCGTTCTTTATGAATCCAAACACTCCTCACAAGCCCTCTTTAAGATCAATAGTGAATTGTTTGGTCCAAGATTCAGGTACACCATATTGTTTCATTGCCCAAACGCAACACGTATCACCATACAAAGACAAAGTAAAATGAATCACAGAAAGACATTCTTCAAGCACGGCAACACGGCTCTGCAAAGGCAGAAAAGATAAACCCTCTGGCACCATGATCACACCAAAGACCTCATTACCCATATCAAACGACACAATCAAACTACTAGAAGGACCACCCAACTTATTCGGATAATGCCCAACCCAATGGGCAGCCCCATTGAGAAAAGTCTGCGAACTATGTTCACCAAAAACATAAGGAAACCCCATAGGATTAACACTTCTCCAAGAGCTAGTGGTTAGCTCATAAATCTCAACTTCGGGTGGAGCCTTGTACCCCCAAGGCTGAGATGCACAACCCTGACCACTTTGTAATCATTATTGGCAACATTGAAGCCAAACCCAATAGAATGCATAAACGGAGCGTGCGAATTAAAGGTGACGCATGGCCACGGAAGGTTCACATACTTCCTAATGGATGGATTCCACAAAATCAAGGTGTGATTATAATAGAACTGGTCATCAGACAAGCATAACAACCCATTGGAACACCCAATTACCCTAAAATAATGATTCAGGGTCATGAATGGAAAATCTAGGCTTTTGTATGCATCGAATGTGTGGTTATCGAAGTGTAATGAATAGTATTCTTTCTTTGAGTTGTCAGAGTAGTTCCTAACAAGTAGGAGATCATTGTTTACAAGGTTGTTCGATTGAGGTGTTGGGAAATAAAAGTAGGGGTAGTGATGAGAGAGTACCATGATTTGGATACGGTGATCCATCGAATGAGAGTTTCGATTAGGAGTCTGGTGAGGATATCGATCCACACCTCTTGAGGAATGTAATCTAACATTTGTTCTTGCTGTTGTTGTTCTTTGATCTAAGTTTCAGATAAGGAAGCTGAGTATGGCTGTTCTCTCCTTAAACCCTCTAAAACCTTGCAGCAGCTACGTATGATTTGCAAAACCCTAAACATAGGTTGTGTTTGGTTTAAGGAAAAAAAGAGAGAAGGGAAATGCTTTGTTTTGTTATCATTGATAAAGATGCTGCAATACCACTAAAACAAATATTTTAAATTCATTTTTTATAAAATAAATATCATAATTAATGCGGATTGAAAAAATATGATTTCAGGCCCAACTTAGTAGGTGTTTGGAAAATTGTTATTTCAGTAAGTTATTTTAATTTTTGATTATTTTAGTAGGCTAAAAGTTTTGTGTTTAAGAAGATGATTGGATTTTTTTGTAATTGGACGTGATGTTTGTGAGAGAAAAAATAAAATGATTATAAGTTTGATGTGACATTTTGTCTTTTCAACTATTTTAACTTATTTTTTCTTTTTGTGGATTTTAGCCTAAATTAGGCTAAAATCTCACTTCCCAAACAGCATTTAAGTTCAAAGAAGGTAAAATCCCAAAAACGTATTAGGCCTAAAAGAAATATCAACTTGAATGAGATCCGACCTAGGCGCATAGAGACAATTAAGGAGAAAAGATATCCTTCTAAAAGGTCGATCTTTGGAATCGAGAGGACTTTTACATGAAACCCAATCCAACTAATGAGAATAATTGTCAAGTGCATTGAGACATAGGCGAGGATAGTGGAAAGGAGAGTAATGCGATCTAACCCATCCAAAGATCACAATGAAGAGCAAGTTGGTACTAATGCTTGGCAAATATCCCATTGTCTAATAGTTTTGAATCCAATGATCAGCGCAAAAGCAAGTGGCCAACTAAGCTCAATTGGCGTCGATAAAAGTAGGGTTCTTCGATCAAAAGAAGAAACGAATGATCAAGATGAAAGCCAAAAAAGTTATAAAAGGAGAAGCATGTAAAACACCAAGAACAAACTAAGGTAACCCAAAGAAACCCATTAAATAGAGTAAATACTAATTTCATATCATGATCGATTAGTATACTGACTTGATTATTAGAGAGTCCTTCCGATCTACTTTGGTTAGTAATGATCATTGACTTTTGATTTTTTCTTGTAGAGGTCAAGAAAGGAGCAAGTAATCTTTTTTTTTCTGTGAAGATAATTTCACTTTCCATAATAAAAAATTGAAAATAAATAAAAAATAAATAAGTAATTTTCTTTAGTAACAATTAATGGTGTTTTTAAACATTGAATCGATATTCTAAATTGGTCTCAATTTTTCTCTAGTTAAAGTAATTTTTTTTTTTAAAATATAGGCACTATCAATTCATGTGCTTTTAATATAAAGAAAGGAAAATTTACTCATAAATTCCATTTTGAGAATCTTGATCTATTTAGTCTCAAGAATTTTCTTATAAACCAATTAGTCTAATTCATTTTGGTAATGTAGATTTAACACATTCATTGGCATGTGGGTTCTGATTACCCTTTGTTTTTATCAAAAATGCTAGAGATCCCAAAATTCTACCAAAATTCTATCAAATGTAAATGCATGAGTGTGGGACCCACATGGAACCCATATTGTGTGGGTCACACACCTATGTGAGACATTTGATAAAAAATTAGAATTTTTGGCACCTCTAACATTACTCTTGTTTTATTATGGTTGTCTATTGTATCTCATGTGTTGGAAAAGTAAGTTACACAATGTATATTTTGAGAGATTGATATATATCGCAATGACATTAATCACTCAAACAACCACGTTAAATAGATGGTGCCCGTATTCAACTGATGTTCACCGGTAATCACATTAAACAAATGTTACCCACATTCAAATTAGCAAAACCAAACTGATGTTACTCACAATCTAACCACCCACATATACACCAATTTAACAAAATCATACTATTTCTTCACTAACCACATTGAATTGATGTTAACAACATTTAAAAACAATAAATCACCATGCGAACAACATGCCAATGTAAAAG